>APFE030920103.1:0-5000 GCA_000404065.3 Pinus taeda | reverse complement strand
TTAAAATAATAGCAACAAAAGCATTATTACCCTTTTAACAAATTTCAAAACACAATATTTAATTTCCAAAATTCCTTATAGAATTTTTGAGAACAATAGTAAATTTGTTTCAAATTGTATAAATCATATAGAATCCAATTATTAGCTTGAAAAACGAATTGCAATATAGATTTATATAATAAACAACTCTAATTTAATATAACAAATAAGAAACCATTGCTCAATTGTAATCATAGAACTGTAACTACATTAAATTGCAAAACAAGGTGACCAAGCTAACTTTGTACCATATTGTTTGCTAGACATTGAAACGATTATCTATTAATCCATAAATAACAAATAACATTCTAGCTACACATGGCAAGAGTAATTCCAAATAAAAACCATCACTTAATATTAGTCATAGTTCTATAACAATATTAAATTGTATATGTACTTTAGTAAATGTCTCAAATTGAACAAAACATATTGCACCAAAATTCTCTAGAAATACAATAATTAAATCTTCCATAGCCACTCATCTTGGAATACAAATTCCAAGTAGATATAGAAAAAAAGATGACTATGAGATCTAGATGTGCATTTAATATCTCGTGATTTTAGCATTACAATATATAGAAATTATTTCTCACTTGAGAGATAGTGAATCAAAAAATTTAACAACTAAATCACAAAAAAAAATATTTCATGTTGCCCTTTGACATTCATTCAATTTTCTCTGGATTTGAACAAAGATATTGCATCCAACAACATAAACATTTACACCAATTAAAACTGCAACTAATCCACCTTCCATTGAAATTGCATTCAAACCACTCATTTTTTTACCTTTTATCTAATTAATTTGCATAATGTAAGCTCTGATTATTAGACTCGTCCTCTTTTATAGGTTCTTCCAATAACTTTGATAATTCCACAACTACACATTCCATGGCTCAAAATCATTCACAAGTGCATAGCATTGTTTTATAACATATTCCACCCAAACTAGCAGACATCACCTGAATCCATTATACCATCAAGTCAAATAATGACTAGACATTGTACTTCAAAATAGACCAAATGTCAATTGGTCAAAAAAGTAAAATCTAAGTATCTAAAGGTATTTTAATATCCTTATAGTTGTCTTTAAGTGTTAGAATATTAAATATTATTAAACACCACAATTACGAATAACAAAGGTTGTAAAGTTCTTTAATTCATCCTAGTTTCCATTTTTTTTCTTATTGTTTTCCACTTGTTTTGAAAAAAAAACACATAATTCCTACATAAAACAATAGTATTATTCCATAATTCAAATGATCATTTAAAATCTTAACTTGCAATCTAGCCACTAGTAACATGTAATTTAATCCCAAATTAATGGACAACAATAAAGTTCATTTAAAATTTCCAAAAAATCTATGAAGTTTTGGATATTGCTCCATATAGATAAAAGTGATCAGCAATTTAAAATTCGGAGACAATTCAAAATTGCACAAATGTCTAGAACATCCTAAACACTACAATCCCATACCTATAAAATAAAAAGCACATACAAAAACAAATATTTCTCAACTAAAAATGGAAATTATTTTATCAAATTTAAAAAAAACGGATTTCAAAGGCCCAACATAAACATTATGAAGGCATTAAACCAATGCATTATCTATACACATAAAACACCTAGAAAGTGTAATGTATATTAGCAATTTGTATCAATGACTCCATAATTTTATTGCTCAATTCAATCTTTATTTATATTTTTTTTTACCAATAACATTTGTTCATTGAATATCAAGGAATGTATCATGACTTACAAATAAATCACTAATAAAAATAATAACAGACTTTCTTGTGGCAGGGTCCATAAAAGAAACGTATATCTATAACTGCCTAATTTATAATTTATCATTTTATATTAATTTCTAAAATTAATTTAATTGATTTTTTTTTTAATCAATAAAAACATAAATTGAATAAATTATACTTATAAGATAAAATGTTTAAAAGATGCAAACCCATTATCCCAATCTCTAAAGGAAAAGATGAAATTTGAAGATGGAGCTGAATGGGCGAAGAAGTATCAGTAGTCAACAATGTCTAAAGAAACCATTCGAACCACAATGTCTACCTTCGATCTCATAGTCGATACCGACATTTGACTTGCTTTGACTACAACCCACAAAATAAATATGTGCATATAGTTATATGTAACCTCATAGTCATCCCAACCTATGACTTGCTTCTACAAAGGCCCACAAAACAAACATACATGTCTATAATTTATTATTTTGTTTTTTCACATAACGTATTATTTAAATATAAAATGATAAAAATGTACTTTCAATATATATATAATATATATATATATATATATATATATAATATATATATAGATATATAGATAATATAGATATATATATTATATATATATATATATATAATATATATATATATATATATATATATATATATATATATTTGAGAATCCATTCCCTAAAATTGTAATTTAAATAAAGAATTTTCAAATTTAAAACAACATTGACTTAGAATGTTTCCATGCAGTATTGTAGAGAGAGCGAATTTGATCAGCGACCATCAACAATCAGGAGTGTGTAGAGAGACCATTCAAACCATGAGTCTAACTTCCGACCTCATAGTCAAACCCATCTTTTGACTTGCTTTCAGTAGGGACCAGAAAATAAATATGTACACATAGTTGGTTGTGTTGACAAGGAGCCCAATTAGTGGCAGAATGTCATAGCACCATTCAAAACACAATGTTGACCTCTGATCTCGTAGCCACCCCGACCATAGACTTTCTTCTAGCAAGGTCCACAAAAAAAACATATATGTATAACTGACCTCTTTATATTTCATATTTTATTTTTTTCATATTACATATTATTTGGTCAAATTAAATTGAAACAATTAATTTATTTTTTATCAATAGAAACATAAATTGAATAAATTATACTTATAAAATATAATGTTTAAAACATGGGAATCAGTCATCCCATTCCCTAAAGAAAATAATTAAATATTGAAGCTAGAGCTGAATTGGCCAGGGAGTGTCAGTAATCGGGAGTGTCTAGAGAGACCATTCAAACCACAATACTGACCTTCGATCTCATAATCGGGGCTGACCATTGACTTTCTCTTAGTAGGAGCCACAAAATAAATATGTTCATATAGTTACATGAAACCTTATAGTCAGCCCGACCTCCTACTTGCTTCTACAAAGGCCCACAAAACAAACATACATGTCTATAGTTTATAATTTTTTCACATAACATTTAATTTAATAAATGTAATTTAAAATGCTTTATGCTTTTATCAATAAAGAAACAGTCTCAACAAATTATTTTTATAAGGCATTTAACATTTAATTTTTAACACATCAACTCATGATGAACTTCATCATAGACATCATTTAAGTCATTTATAAGAAATAATAATAATAATAGTAATAATAGCAGTAAACCTATATTCTGAGCCAAATTGGTCAGGGAGTGTCAGTAATTAGGAGTGCCTAAAGAGACCATGCTAACCTCCAATCTCATAGTGGGAGTTGACCTCTGACTTGCTTTCAATAGGATCCATAAACGAAGTATATGCATATAGTTATGCATTTTTACAACAACCACCTCTGACCTCATACTCAGTACAACCTCCAACTTGCTTCTACTAAGCCCTACAAAACTAACATATGTGTCTATAATTGATTATTTTATTTTTTTACATAAAATATTATTTAATAAATGTAATTTAAAATACATTGTTCTTCTATTCAAACTAAAATTTTGACCTCCAATCTCATAGTTGGAGTCAACCTCCGACTTGCTTTCAGTAGGATCCACAAAAAAATATATGCATATAGTTATGCATGATTACAACAACCACCTCTAACCTCATACTTAGTACGACCTCCGACTTGCTTCTACGAAGCCCTACAAAACTAACATATGTGTCTATAATTTATTATTTTGTTTTTTTTACACAAAATATTATTTAGTAAATGTAATTTAAAATACCTTATTCTTCTATCAACAAATAAACCAATCCAAAAAAAAAATATTTTATGAAATTTATTTAAAGAAAATTTACAGAAAGAATATTATTCTTCCTAACTAAAAGTTTAAGAAAAAATTTAAAAACTACCTACAAATTAAAAAAAAATTAGGATTATAATTCTTAAAATATACGAACCCGCTAGCCCTCATATAAAGAATAAAACAATCTGAATATGGTTCATAAATTACAAAAACTTAAAACAACTAAACTTAAACATGAGTTGTAACTTCAAGACGACTTGAACCTCAGTATTTGCCAAGTTGGCTCAAAGTTGGGCCTTTTTGTTACCGGGAATAGTGTCCACTCGGATGCTGCTATTCCCACTAAGATTGGTGGCTATCTTAGAAACAAACAAGTAAAGTCTACTTTCGCTTTCCTTTATGAAAATAGATAGGAGTGGAACAAAGGAGACCAACCTTAGTCTTGCACTTGATTTCCTCTCCTTCTTGATAGAGTTTTGCTGCTTCTGCTTTGTCTGCCCAACTTCAAAGAGCACCTGTGGAATCCCAACAACATACTACTATCGAAGAACAAAGATCTATATTCATAAATAACATAGGACCAGATGTGTGTTAACCATACAAATGCATATAATGAAACATACAAGAATATGGAGGAAAACTTGAATAGATTTATTAAGATGAAAAGTAGCAAGAGGATTACAACCATATGATCTCACCCAGCATCATCCTCCAGTAAGAAGGCCCTTCTTCACCTCAATTAAAGCTTAGATCACCCAACACTATGAAATTACACTAGAAAACCAACAACACTTCTCTAAAAGATACAAAATTCCCGGCCCCTGGATCTTTGTAATGAGGGATCCATATATAGATGATCATAGGGAGGTGAGTCATCTTCTGGGGTCTTGATTAGTGTCCTCTCTCTGATAGTTCCTATTTCCACTTGGAGAATGATGATCTCTTACTCATCCCTGGTCGAAA
>APFE030920087.1:138819-155877 GCA_000404065.3 Pinus taeda | reverse complement strand
CTGGAAAGAGCTTGTGCAACATCAAGGCAAAGGTTGTAAGGTTCTTTTATTCATAAAGTTAATACAATCAAGTTTGTTTTTCTCAATGAACTATCTCTAATGGTTTATTTTATGAGCTTCTTAATCTTTATAATGAACATGTTTTATTATAGTATCTATGCAGGCGTTCTTTGATGTGTGTTTGTTTGTGTATGCAGGTTATTGAAAGGGAACTGCTTGAAGCTGTTGGAATAAAGTTGCCACAAACAAGCGTTAGACCGAGGTAGGGTCTGTTACACCTCTTAGTTTTCATTTATGAATCGAAACATGTTTAGAGAAAAGTAGATTTGTTTGTGCTCTTTGTTGCTAGATATCATTCGATACTAGGGAGATCGGTCTTGTCCGAAAGAACGATTTATCCGGCCAACAACCCCAGATCTTCATTGAAAATAATGTTTTAAGTCTTGGCCATTGACATGGAGAGATTTAATCTTCCTGTCAAGTGATTGAAGATGATAAGCGTTTTGGCCAAACTTTTCGTGCACCGTGAATGACCCAATCCATAGGGACTGAAACTTAGTGTATTTTGCTTTGTCCTCATGGGCTTTATCCCACTTTAAGACTATGTCACCCACAGTGAAGTTTTTTTCCCTGAAGACTTCTTGTTGAACCACCTCTTGATACGATTCTAGTGAAGTGAATTTTTTTATTTTGCTTTCAACCTTTCTTCCTATAGCTTGTGAAGGGTATCCATCCTACGTTGCACTAACAAACATGGATTGCCTTGGGATTCTTGTGAGAGTAGAAGAGCCGGAAAGTAGATGTTGGGCAGGAGGATGGCTTCTTTTTCGTACACTAGGAAGTAAGGGGAGGCATTCAGGGAAGGTTTTAGTGTGACTTGATCAACCCATAAAGAATTTATCAAAGAAGAGTGTTAGTTTCATTGCTCAAAGAACATGGTATTTTTGATAATGTGAATTAGGTTCTTATTCATGGATTCAGCAAGACCATTCCCCTGCGAATAATAATTAGCTGAATGTTTCAATACAATGCTATTTTCTAATTCAAAATTGTAAAGCTTTAGCAATGAGAAGTATGTTGCATTGTCGAAAACAAGTGAAGTAGGAATGTCGAACCTGGAAATGGTTTTCTGCTTTAGAAAGATAATGACTTCCGAATCATTCCCCTGTTTGAGCGGAACTACTTATGCCCACCACGTGAAGTAATTTGTGGCAGTAAGGATGTAGCGGTGCTGCTTTGATGAATGCGGGAAAATTTCCCCAATAATATCCAAGCCCCACTGTTGAAAAGGTTCTTCCACTACAATGGGCTGTAATGGGACATATGACTTCTTGTTTATGCCAGCACACTGCTGATAGAACAGACACTTGCGGGCATAAGCATGAGCATCTTTGAATAATGTAGGTCAGTAAAAGTTGGCCCGCATGACTTTATGTGCCATTGTGTTTCCTGCAAAGTGTCTTTCGACTGGTCCGTTGTGGATATCACACAATACCTTTTTTGAATCATGTGCTTCCAAACACCTGAGCAACACTCCATTGTGGTGCTTTCTAAATAGCACCCCATGCACCAACTGATAGGATAATGATTTAAGTCTTAGTGCCCTCTTCTTCCATGTAGAAAAGTGGGAGGGCACTGTGTCATGCTCAAGGTATTGACACAAATCCACGTACTAAGAATTTGTGCTAGTAGTGGGGGAGACTCGCTCAACGTTGTACATCTCAATTTCTTGCTCCCATTCTAAAAGATCTGCTTCTTTTTCCTTTGCGTTCACTACTTCTGTCTCTAGTTGAAAAAGACCATGGTCCTTGATTGTGTGAACTGGCTTTATTTCTATATCATATTCTTACAACCCGGTCATCCAGTTCGCTCTTATTTCACCCATCTCTTGTTGAATGAGTAGTTTTCTGACTGCTGGGTGCGGGACAAAGATAATACGATGATTTTTCAACAAATAGGGTCAAAAGTGCTTTATCTCCTTATATACCTCATAAGCTTGTTTGTCCATGACGGTGTAGTTAAGTTTTGGTCCTTGCAGACTTGCGCTCATGAAGGAGATAGGCCGCTCATTGTTCAATTCATCCTTTTGGGTGAAAACAGTGGTGAGAGAAGTGTCAGAAGAAAAAGTGTAGTGCAAGAAATATTTATTGAAGTCTGGGTTATACAATGCAGGTGCTTCTGCTGTAGCCTGCTTAATATGGGAAAATGCATCCTTTTCCCTTTTATCCCATTTATAAATTTCATCCTTCTTCACCATCTCCTTATTGGATTAACAATCTGGGCATATTCAGGGATGAACTTGCAGAGGGAGTTTATTTTCCCCAAGAAGGACTGCATGGCCTTCTTATTCACTAGGAAGGGAATCTGCGTGATTGTTCTGATCATGTCTGGGTCTACCTTAATCCCACTTTTGGCAATGATGTGGCCCAAGAGATTACCCTCGGAAATTGCAAAGATACTTTTCTTGGGATTTAAGAATATCCCGTACTTACGACATCACTCGAAAAATTTCCTGAAGTGGCATATGTGGTTTGACCTTTGTTTGGAAAAAACTATTAAATCGTCAATATAGACCACTACGCTTCGTCCAATCAGTCCGTGGAACACGATGTCCACAAGACATTGAAATGTTGCACCAATGTTGATTAACCCAAACAACATTTTCCTGAATGCGAACGTGCCCCACTTCATTCAGAAGGTGGTCTTAAGTCTGTCAGGCTCTGCAACCAAAACCTGTTTATATTTAGAATAACTGTCTAACAAAGGAAACATTTCAGACCCTAATATTGTTTGCAATATTTGTTCCATGGACGACATGGGGCAATTGTCCTGTCCAAGGTGCAATTGAGATTTTAGAAATCTACACACAAACAGATTTCCTGAGACTTCTTTCTCACTAGGACCAAATTTGATACCCAAGTTGGGTGTTGCACTCTGTATATGATCCGAGCATCCAACAGTTTCCTCAACTCTTTCTGAATAAGAGGCTCAAACGTTGGATGTAATTTTCTCAAATTTTGTTGGAATGGCTTGGCCCCTTCCTTTATTTGTATCACACACTGGATGATTCAGGTGTCACATGTTTTAAGCTCATCGTACATCCACACAAAAACATCTCAGTACTGCTTGAATAAGAAAATAAAGGCTTTATGCTCTTTTGGTGTACAACAAGTACCGATATTGACATACTTCAAATCTTTTTGTGTTCCCAAGTTAATCTGGTCGTGCGACAGTGTGGAACTATGGGTCTTAGCATTAATAGGTCCCTGAAAACGATTCTAAAGGTTATACAACTTCTCCAACGATACCACACCCTTTGGGATGAGATTTCCTTTGCTTGCACTGATTGCATCTTGCAATGCATTTTTGTGCTCATCCTTATCGATCGTTGCATATTTGAACACATCAACGTTTTTCATGAAGCACAATACATGTTGGTCATCATAAAAAAACACGTAAATTAGTGAAATTATCGAGGACAGAAGGCTTATACATAATATCAATAGAAAAACCCTCCCTCAATGGTGACAACCTAACAACAGTATTGGCTAATGCATCTGCATATGCGTTACACATTCTTGGAACATAAATGATATTGAAAGCTTGGAAATGTGAAATCAGACATCATACTTCTTTTTAATAGATTATAAGGTGAGGTGACACACAATGTATGGTATTGTGTACCTGTCGCACCATAATTTCTGAGTCACCTATTTTTTTCATGATGGAAACATTGAGGTCGATGGATTTTTGCAAGCCCAAGATGAGTGCTTCATACTCTGCATTGTTGTTCATGCATTGAAATTCCAAGTGGCTAGAGATCAAATGCTTTCTCTATAGCGGGTCTATTAAAATGAAACCATCTCAATATCCCTTTTGTGTTTTGGAATCATCGAAGTACAAAGTCCACGTATCATATGTACAGGGATTGGGAACTACATTAGTACTATTACTACTAGTACTAACTATACAAAGGTCATTTTCACCAGTTGGACTAAGAAGGAGCTCCAACTGTGTATATGGTGGGACTAGGGATGGTTGCACAAGATAACACCCCAATTGGGTTTCCAAGAAGAAATTGTCGAAAATTACTGTGAAATCCATCCGTTCATTATGTCTGTTAAAGGGAGTGACAATGTGCTTCAAGTATCTTTTTTAATCCACTTGGATATGATTATTTCTACCCTTATATGGAAGCCATATATGTGACCATTCCGTAAAAAAGTTCCCTTGTATATTTCTGGACCAGTCTCTGCTCAACAAGACTCTGTATGCTTTCGGAATGTCCACAATCACTATGTTGATACATTGGTGGACTTTCCCATCGGATGATAAGCAAATGATCACATATTTGAGTTCATCAATTGCATGGACATGAGTTATGTCCAGCTGAATAATCTGTGCATATGTTTTGTCCCATTTTTCATTGATTTTCTTGGCAACAGATAATGGAATTACGTTCACCGTTGCACCAGAATCAACCAAGCAATTATGTACATTGAAATTAAAGATTTCGAAAGTTAAGAAAAAGGGTGGGAAAAGTGTATTTTCATCCACTTTTAAAGCATTAGGAACATATTCAAGAGAACCAAAAGATGTACCAAATCCCTTGTCTGAAGAGGAAACATTGCCTATGGAGGACTGCCTAAGTGCTCGCAAGAGGATGTCCCGTGGGCTCATGATCTTTGTTACCTCAAACATTGAAATGTTCACGTGAACCTTCTTCATGTATTAACTATGTTGTAGTCCACAGTGGGAAGAATGGTCAAAGTTTTTGGGAGCGTGAATTGGTTTCTAACTTCCGAAGTGATGGTTTTGTCCTTACTACTTGCAGAAGTGCTCTTCATTGAAACTGATTTCCTAGACTTGCTATGAGTGTTTTGCGCTGAGTTGACATGTGGACTAATTTTCCTCAATAAATTTTCTTTAAGTTTATGCTTCGACAACTCGATTGTAGTGGCTGGCCCTTGGTTTTTCAGGTTATACTAGTTGGTCTGCTTCTAGGCCAGACCATCACGCAGAGGCTTTTTATCGACAATACTCTTTTGGGTTATCAGTATACAATTGAACATGTTTACTACATTCCAGAAACTTTGAGTTTCATCAGTTGTAGTAAATTCTTCCTTTTCTTTTGTGGACTTAGTCTTCTCTTCATTCATTACCGCATTAACAAGATGCATAGTGAGCATGATCATGGTCTGATTCCACTATGGGCACCTTTTCTCAGAATGACGTTCTTGATGATAGAAACAATATTGATATGTGCCCAAGTGTTCAACACAACATTGGAGATTTGCACAAGCTTTTTCAGTTGGTTGTTACTACTGCCAAAAGTTGTAGTCCTTTTGAACATTTTAAATCTAGGAGGCTTACAGGTCGCATTGGTCTCACTTGACCTTTGTTTGAGCTTTGTCATCTCATTTGACAGAGTCTTGACAAGACGGGTGAAGCTTTCAATATAAAATAGTTATTTTGCTTTGGCCTTGCTGATGGAGGCCTGAGACCTTTTACCCGTGTCTTTGGAGTCTTTTTTTGGTTCATTGTCCGAGATGAATCCAATTGCATGCAAGTCCTTCTCAACAGCGATAACCTCTTCATAATTTTTCATTATTTTTTGTTTCACAGTTCGCTTCACAAACCATGTAATGTTTGCTAGCAAGGTAGAAGTGTAGTAATCTATTGCCATGGAGTCATGAGGTTTCTTGTTTTTTGGAAATTTATTTAAGATGTGGTTGAACCTCTGATTGAAATCCTTCACTTTCTCCTTTTTCTCCATCTTAAGATTACCAAACTCTTTCAATAACATGTTTGGGGTCTTATCATCAACAATTTTTTCAAGGAATATTTTCTTAAACCCCCTCTAATTCTAGATGGAGTTCAAGGAAAGGTTGTGATACTATAAAACTCCTCTACCATCCAAGGTACATGGAAAAAGTCTACATCCAGCATCATTCCTCAACTGTTTTCAGATGTAGGTAAAATTTGTCCATATGGTCTTCATCCTTCATTGTTTTTTCAGGGTCATAATTCATTAAGAGCTTCTTCGAATGATTTGGCATCTTGTGTAGAACACTCGTGCAAGTGGGACCTAAGTAATCTAGTCCAGATCTTGGTCAACCATATCTTCTTCTTCACTCTCCTCCTCTTCTTTGTCAGAATCTTATGGCTCTTCTTCCTCTTCCTCTTCTCCGCTTGACCCATAGAAAGTTGTGTCTGAGAGTACAATGTTATCTTTGTCACCACCATGAAAAAGTGGAGGCTCTTCTTCCTTTCCACATAGTATACTAATTCTTCAAGAGTGGCAATAACTACATCTTCAAGAGTAGAAACCACTATCCCTCTGGGGGTGGTCTTGTTTTTCTTCGGAGAATATGGAAGACTGATTACTCCTAGGATCAATCCAACAAATTTTGCAAACTAACAAGTTATAGGAAGGATGACACAAATATGATCGTATGGGATTTCACAAGTCCGTTCAGGCTTGGGCTGAGAAGAGTCACCAAATTTATAAAAATGAGTAGGGGAGATGAAATGAATGTTGTTGCCTTGACCAGAAAATGAGATGTCAGGGCCAGTGGAGTTATCAACCATCAAACACTGGATGCCCTCCTTCTAGCGCCAAAAATGTTGATGGTGTTGGGCCTGCCAACATTCAGGGGATCTCCCTGATGTGAAGTCCCAATTAGACCTCACATTGTTTAGTTTAGGAGTCCCATATGGTATAAAGGCTCGGTTGCTAAATTCTTAAACATTTTCCTTGGTAACTATCGGCAAGAGAGAGGGATGTAATGGTATCTTTGAAAAGCAAGAAGGGGTGCCTGGTGAGTGTTCAATTACAATTGTGTCAAGGTTCTTCTACTGTAGAGGGGGGAGAAAAGTGAGCCTCTAAGTGAGAGGTAATAGTACAACCCAAGAAGAGACACATGAACCAAAAGGGTTCATCTAACATCCAACAGAATAGTCCACTATAGATGCGACAATCGTTACAACCAACAAATGAAGAAAGATCTGTCTAATATCCCGCAGAATAGTCCACAAGGATGGGACAACAATAAAAACAATTACAACACATTATCAATAGGATAAGTACTAAAATAACTGAAATAGTTCAAATATCTTAGCACGTGTGAAATAAAACATGAAATACAAACATATGCAGAATAGTATTACAAACATTCATAGCCCATGCATGAATAATGTGCTAGCCTTGAAGCCTTCTTTTATTGAGTAAAAGTTCCAATACACATGTTTATAATGTACATCACTAGCTCCAATAGTGGAGCATTGGAGTCACTCCTTGCTCTTAAAAGAACTAGCTTATCTCTCTAATGCCTTGCGGGAGGAGCCAAGGTGAAAAGTCCTTTTCTCAAACAATGAGGGAGTATAAATAACCATGGGTGACTCTTTGACTACCCTCATGACTATTTGACTTCCTATGACTTTTCAACCTACATGAGTCTTTACATTCCATGTGTGTCCTTTGGAATTTCACTTTACAATATATTTGAATACAATATACATGATCCACAATAGTGATGAGGCATATGAACACTCATGATATGACATGACATGACACTGCTTGATGATGTGGCAATGTCAAGTCACTATTGTTGCTTAAGTGTTGGATGTCCTCTTGATGATGCTTTCTCGTCACCTTCGTATGGCTTGGTGATGGAGAATCTTCAACAATCTCCAGCCTTGGATAGTGGTCAAAAACTAGTGTCCCTTTGCTTTCTCTTGATCGATCAACTTGTAAGTTCAGATACAAGAGAGTCCTTATGCATGCTTCCCTCCTTCTCATTCTCCATCATCTTTCCATGACATGATAGGGTACCTATTCCTACTATTCATTCATGATGAGACGACATCAATTGAAAGCCCCCTAGTCTAAGATGATGCTTTCTGATCCACCAATTGAGCCTGGAACAAGTGATGGGCTGGGAAGAGTGACTCAATGGCTGCGCAGTTTCCAGAGCCAGTGGGGATAGATTGAGGGAATGGTCACTAGGAGAGCCAACTACGTAGTTTTGGGAGTCAAGTGAAGTTGTGCTACTATGCATCTACACAACACAAGGAATTAGGGGATGAGCTTGAGGCTTGAGGATGCAGAGTGCCCAGTTTAAGCTAGGATGGAGGACATCACTGTGGAATTATGGAGATCAAGGTAGGAGCTTGATCACAAAAACTGCGAAATGCAATAGTCCTGGGAGACATGAACTTCGCATTGCACAGTTCCAAGCAACAAGGTCATAGCTAGAGGGCTAAGATTGCATAGTGCGTAGCTCAGAAGGGGTCCAGAGTCTAGGTTTCTTGGTCAGGAAGCTTTTCTGGAAATGGCTAAGTGCGGGACCGATGAGATCAGTGATGAATAATGATGACTTTGACTGTGATCACACACTTAGATTAATTTGACAATGCGACAACATAGATCATCTGAACATATGAAGAAAGCATTTCCCTCCATGTGACTTCTCTACGACAAGATATGACAAGTGTGACACTTAAGATAGACTTTGGGACGACCATGACGACACTTGTGCTACAATGCTCAAAACTTTGTAAATGAGTGAAAAAAATGTTTACATAGTTAGAAAAACTCATGTGCACAAAGACAAACCATTAAGACCATCAGAATAGGCTTGTAAACATTGCATGACAACCAAACACGCCAAAAGACGACAATTAACCCAACATGCAAAAGGGAACAAAACACTACAAGAAATCTCGTGAAATAAGCTCTAATGTTTGTGACAACAATGTACAAGACCAAGTAAGGCTTCGAAATTGAGTGTGAGCCAAAATTTTGGAGGGTGTTGTAGCAACTACAACATATTCCAAGAAAACTTACTCCACGTGATGCTTGTATTTTAGGCAAGCATTGTAAGCAACCTTTTCATAACTCTACTTCTAAAGCTTCCAGGAATTTAGGTCTCATACAATTTGATTTATGTGGGCCCATGCCTGTTCCATTTGCCAATGGCAGTAAATATCATTTGAGTTTTATTTATGACTACACCAGGATGTGTTAGGTTTGTCTGTTAAAAGAGAAATCTCAAGTTTTTGAAACTTTAAAGAATTTTCATTTATGAATTAAAAATGAAACTCAACCTAACATTGGAACTCTACGATCTGATAATGGTGGTGAATACACATATCATGATTTTAAAAATTATTTGTAGGACAATGACATTAAGCATCAAACTACAATTCCCCATAATCCACAGCAAAATGGTGTTACAGAACATTTCTAAATATGGTGAGATCAATGATGTTTTTTAAGAATGTTAAGTTGATGTTTTGGGGAGAAGCAGTGATTTGTGCAATCTATATTCGTAATCATTATTCCTCTTGTTGGAAAATCAGAAATGTGGGAATATTTTCTTATCTTGATAATTAATTGTGATTCCTTAGCAATCTTACTAACTTATTTTATGTCTTCTTTTATCTTCTTACCATCAAGCAACTGCAAAAATATAAATGCATGAAGATTGAAACAACAAGGACACATGATATAGAGTCTCAACCAAGGAAAAACCCCTCTTATCGGGGAAAACCCAAAAATTGTCTTCTCTTTCTTTAGAACCAAATCAAATGAGACAACCAAGACCCTTGACCTAGATAAATACCTCCTCCAATCCACCAAGTTAGCCTCACAAAATAGTCCTTCTAATAAACTTCTTCAATATTACATCAACACTACATCAATACTACATTAACTAAATATTTGGACCCTACTACATCAGAATTTCGACCTTACTATAGACTTGCAATTTTGGTCCCTTCCTGCAACCCTGAATCTTGCACGTGTGACATAAAAAGAGATAGTTTCAGCTTCCTTTTGCTAGATAAATGCCCCTTTCTTATTTTCTTGTTTCTCCTCTCCTTCTAGGAATTTCACACCTCTTTTCTTCCCTTAGAAATTAAATATCGAAACTTTAATGGATGGATACACAACTAGAAATAATTGCACTTATATATAGCCTTTGAGTGTGGTTGAAATCACTTTGTGAGGTAGATTTGTCTTCTCTTAAGGCCGAATTGGTGGAGGAGTGATAATTGACACATTTTACATAAAAATAAATTCCTTCTTTGATACAATGAACCCAAGAAGGGTCTGTTATATGATGACAAGGACAACGACTCGTGACATAAACCCTAGAAGCACAAAATGGGTGCTTTGACCTAGAAATATAATAAATTGAGCATGAAACCCATGCTTATAAAAATAATTTTATTTTGATCTTTACAATATTTTTCTTTTCATTTCTTTTAACAAATACATAAGAATTACATATTTTCATGAGCTAGTCAATAATTATGAAGACCGATACTAGTTACAATTCCAACACTTTTTCTGCCTTCAATAATAAGTCTCCTTATGAAATGTGGTATAATCGTCTTCCCGATATTCAACGTTTTAAAATTTTTAGTTCTCTATGCTATGCATTGATTCCTAAACATCAGCGCAACAAATTGGGTTCCAAGAGTCGCCAATGTATTTTCTTGGGATATTCTAATACTTCCAAAGCTTACAAGTTGAAATTTGTTGTTTCACAAGATGCAATTTTTCTTGAATCTGCTAAAGATGCTTCCATTATTGATAGAAAAATCAGTCATTTGGATAAATTCACTTCCATAAAGTTTTATTATGAAATGGATAATGGTATTCCACATTCTGAAGGGGGGATTCACATTATAGACCAGTTTATGGATTTTCCTTAAATAAATTTACCATCTTCAATAGAGAATGAAGAAAATTTGGATGTTGATAATGTTTCCGTAAAATAAAATTTGGATGATGATAATGTTTCTGCAAGATTAGAAACTCCTCTTGAAGAGACTATTCTTCAAGATGAGAAACCACCACAACAATCACTATGAAGATCAACATAGATCAAGACATTTCCAAAAAGGTATGATGAATTTGATGCAGGAAGTTCTACGAAACAAAATGATTGTGAATTTATTTTTTCTGCTATTAGTGAACGTACTACCTTTGAAGAAGCTACTAGTTGTAATGAATGGAGAGATGCAATGCAAAGGAGTATGATTCTCTCATTAAAAATGGCACGTGGAGGTTAGTCGATCCTCCTATTAGCATCAAACCTATTCGCTGTAAGTGGGCTTACAAAATTAAATATAAGAGAGATGGTTCACTTGACAAGCACAAACAAAGGCTTGTAGCAAAGGGATATGAACAAAAAGAAGGTGTTGATTATATAGAAACATTTGGTCCTACAACTAAATGGGGCACTACTAGAATTATTTTTTTCTCTTTCAGCTCAAAAAGGATGGAAAATGCATCATATGGATGTAATTTTTTTTCTAAATGGAGATTTAAAAGAAGATGTTTATATGTTTCAGCGAAAATATTTTCCCATTAAAGTAAAATATCAAAAGGTATGTAAATTGATGAAATATTTATATGGTTTGAAACAAGCATCTTGTGTGTGGTATGGCAAGTTAACTGAACATCTTCTCAAATTGAATTATAAGAATTTTGACCTAGATGATGCAACTTTATTTGTCAAGGAAGTTGGAAGAATAGTTGTATATCTAGTTGTCTATGTTGATGATTTACTTATCACAGGAAACAATGATGAATATATAACATCTATTGGAAGGGAGCTATAAAAGGTTTTTTATATGACATAGTTGGGTTTACTTCATTATTATTTAGGAATTGAAGTTGATCAGAAACCTAAGCATTTTTTTATTTCTCAAAAAAAAAATATATTGTACAGTTATTGAGTAAATTTGGAATGCAAGATTGTAATATTATTTCTACTCTAATGGAGGAAAACCTAAAGCTTACTTCAAATGAAGTACATTTGAAGATCCAACAAAGTATGGGAAACTTGTTGGAAGTTTAATTTTTATTACTATTACTCATCCTAACATAGATATTGTTGTAGGAATACTTTCCAGGTTTATGCACCAATCCTGTGAAGGTCATTGGATCGCAAAAAAACAAGTGCTCAAATATTTAAAATGCACTTAATCATATGGCATCAAATATTCCAAAGTTTTAGACTTCCATCTCACTAGTTATTCAGACTCTGGTTTTGATGAAAGAGCATGGGGTGTCTACTTCTGGTTATTTGATGAATCTTGGATCAACAACTATCACCTTGATATCAAAAGAAATATGTTCATGTTTATTCTACCACTAAAGCTGAATATGTTGCAACAACACACGCAACAAAAGAAATAATTTGACTTTACAAAATACATGAATATTTGTAGGAGAAATAAAATACTTCAACCCTTATATTCATTGAAAACTCTTCTGCAATTTAATTGGCCAAGAATCCCAAAATTTCATGATCGAATCAAATATATCAACAACAAATATCACTTGATTCGACATTATGTAGAGGCCAAAGTCATTAATTTGACACGTTATCCTACTTCAGAGCATATCACATATATATTTACCAAAGCATTGGGACGTGAAAAGTTTGAAAATTCCATAATTTTACTTGGCATGTCAGATGTCCCTTCGGATTGGGATGGGGGGGGGGGAATGTTAACTAATCCTTCGGGATCAAATTGTACATTATTATTTAGATAATAGTTTCTTTTTTTGTTAATAAGTTACTGAGAGGTTATTGACCTACTTCTCATTTGTATAAATAAATTATTTCAATATCAATACATCAATTTTTTATTGTGGAATTTGTTCATCTACCTCTTTACAATTACAACACAAACATGTCTCAATTTAATAAATATTGGACTTCTCAAGTTTTATGAGGAGGATATGTCCCTCAAAGGGAATATGAATTTGTTAATGGATTTGATTCATTATTAGGATCATGTTAGTTAGGCATTCAAAGGTTATCTCAATCTATGGTACTAGCCAGTAGAGGAATATATTTATCTATTTATTTATCTTTTTTTGTTATTTTTTCTTAGGATTATATTGTTATTTGCTTTAGATAATTTCATTTCATTATTTACACATTGAATTCACCCCACAACATCATAAAATTATTCATAAACATATGCAATTATATAGAAAGAACAATATTATCATTAATGCAGTGGAACATAAAGGAACAGTAGAATAAAAGAATTCACACATAGAGACACTAGGATTGGTCAAAGACCAGGGAAAAAACCCATAAGGGGGAAAACCCTTTGAAATTATTATTCTTATTAGATTGTCATTGAATGGTTCATCAAAGAGAGAGTACAATAGTCCAATTATTTATCCACAAGACTATCTAGCAAGATCAACCAAACAATATCCCAAAGATGAAACCAACAATAATACTAATCAGAATCATTGTTCACTAGCATGTGGCTAACTGTCATCAATTGTCGAAATTTGTTTTCAACTGTGGTCAATTGTCAAAACCAAACCCTAGGTTCCAATCATAGAGACATAGAGAGACGTGCGTGCAGCTAAAACGTTCCAACAACACACAAGTTTTTGTGCTTGTGGTTGCAACTGAAAATATCCTATATCAAACGTGTAGCTGCAAATATAAACCTTAGATCACAAGTGAAAGCTTCAAATCCTACAATTTCGGAACTGAGCGAACAAATTTCCACGAACCATTTCAGACCTGTGCCATCCAAATCAAAGAAGAGAGAAGAAGAAGATGCTTGATGATCTGTCCAAATGAGGGTCACTTGACTTGTATTTATAACCATCCAAGGGTGTCTAGTTGACTTGTCCTTTTGTGCATGTGTGGGTTTTCATATTAAAAATTATTTTTTCATTAATCAAATTAAATTCTTCCAGGGGTTAGGAGGGGTCTTTCTTAATGAGAAAGACTATCCAAAGGAGGGAAATTGTCCCTTGAGCTGCCAAATTAACATTCCCTCTCAACTAGGGAGAAATTATCGACTGCAACATATGTCTTATTAGAAATATCTCATCATCATTAAATGTCGTCACTACACATCTCAAGTCATCTCTGCTCATTTGTTCTCATCTCCTCATTTGTGCTCATCTATGCTTATTTTTCCATCTCTACTTATGCTACTCTACTCATTATCTATGCTCATATAATTAACACTCTCGAATCTAAAAGAAGAATAATTTGATATTGGAGGGGAGTCCAAGCTACCACCCTCTATTCATTGGGGAGCCACTACTACCACTCAAAATCACTGCCAACGTGGAGCCTAATGCTACTACCCGAGAAACATCAAAGAGTTTATCATCAAGGAACCCTGGTTAACCTGGAACCACATTTGGGATCACATCACAACCTACAATCCAATGACACTCTCACCTCATGTCTATGATAGTGGGGAAGGTCCTATGGGATACTCTCACCCCAAGTCAGCTCATAGGGGAGTATACATCTTCTACCCTATGTGAACCAATAAGCGAGATACCACTTAACGAGTAAGGATCACAACCTTCCCATTTTGCAATCAATGGGAAAGATGCCACTTGCTATACAAGGTAAGGATCACAACCATCCTATTTCCTACCGATCTTCCCAACAATCACCCTCAAGAGTCAAGTGGTAGAACACCTGCATCATAATCCAGCTTGGGTGAGATACCCGACTTACCAAAGGTAAGGATCACACACCCCTAAGCTCTCTCAACTTGTTGGCCAGACGGGGAGCAACAATCCCAACAAGACTGACTTGTGGCTATGATGCCAATTGGGGTATACTCTGCATAGACCAAAATAGGGGAGCTACATCTTCCACTTGAAGGGTGAAAGATAGGGGATCTACATCTTCCACCCTATGGGTGAAAAATAGGGGTCATGCCCTATTTTCCAAATAGCCCTCAACCCTAGGAGCCCTACATCTCAATTCCTCACCCGAGGAGCTCAGAAAAGGGGGAAGAGTTGGCTTAGTGTCCCCGATCAACCCTACTCTCTATAAATTAGAAAATCATTGTGCTCATTTTTGATACTTTCTTAGACAATTCGCTGAAAAATTCAATCATACTGCATTATCAAGAGTATGGAGCAGGAAATCTTGAAGCATTTTTTGAAGACATTTTAGAAGCTTTTTGAAATAAGTATTTCTTGAAAATTTTTGATTTGAATAAGTTGGAGTTTGGAGTTTAAAGGATTGGAGTCCTTATTTTTTTACCAAATTGGAGCTTGGAAGTTTTTGAGAGGATTAATGTCCTCATTTTGATCAAGTAAGAGCTTGGATATGTTCAAGGTTAGAGCCTTGAAAAAATCAAAGATATTGTTGTACAAGTTGGAGCTTGATTTGTTGTACAAGTGGATTGGAGTCCTCACTATTTTGATCAATAAAATTATTTTTGTTTTATCTCGTGTTCTGGTCTATTGGTATATTTTGATAAAAATCTTAACTAACATAAAATAAAATTGAAATAAAAATAATTCACCCCCCTCTCAGTATTTCCAACACCTTGGCCAATTGGAGAGATGAAGATGCCCACACATTTATGCTATATTGTTCATTTTTTGGCTAAGCCCCCATGCATACTTTATTTCCCGTTTTCCATTGGGATTTAAGAGAATCCCTCCTCCTTCTACCACCCCAAATGTATACTTATTATTAACAATGTATAATCTATATTTATTTTACCTCTCATTGGTTTGGAAATACTAATAGCTAATATAGGTAGGGTCTGTGGAAGAGATGCGGGAATTTAATGTCTTATGTGTTTCTCAGGCCACAAGGTCTTAACTTTCTAAATGAAGAACATATCTTGGAGATGGAAGGACTATCATGCAACAAATGTGTGCCAAATGGAAGCATATCCAGAGGATCTTGTTGACTACGAGCTAAGTCCCTCGTGCGATAGGATTTTCTGGCACCAAGTGGAATATCGATAAGTTTTATACTTTTCTAGAGGAAAGATAAACACTGATTGTGCTAACACAAACCCTCGCTCACGCTACATGGCAAGAGGTGCCTCGTCTAGTGATTGCATGGCTTCCCTTCCTCTTACATGGTTTCCTCAGCCTCGTCCTCACCACCATTCCCTTGCTCAAACTATTAACCACTTGCAACACTCATCCTTGGCATTCAAAGGTGTAGAGAAAACTCAAACCTTAGACCATTCTCCAGACTCTCATAGATAAAAAAATGGTGTATTCAACAAAGAAATGAATTAGTTAGTCCAACAATGGGGAAGGTAATTTACGTTTCACACGTAATGGAGTATGAAGGAAAAACTTTGGTGGGATGGTTCAGGGTAAGAATTTGTTTAGTCATAGATCTAAAATCATGTCTCCTCATCATGGAGACTACTCTTAGACTATGATATAATGGTACATACATTGGCTTGTGGATGGTTGACATTTGTCTTCAGGATGGAGATGAAATGTGCAATTATTATGGAGAAAAATTGGATTTGGGGAATGGAAGGCCTTTTGTTAAAGCCCTGAACAATTGCCTTTGACTCTAAAAAGGATCTCGTGGACAAATTAAGGGTATCTTGTTAACAATTTAGGTTCCTTTATTAGATTCGATGATGGATTGCAGGTCAAAGACGATAGGTGGATAGTGTGGATCCAAGTGGACATAAATATTAGGTTGGGCCTATTAGCAGAGGTGGAACTAAATATGGAAGGGATGGCATGGCACCAGAGGGTTGAATATTGGAAAATACCCTTTAGGTGTTTGTTATATACCTAGGGGGGATAATATGGGGTACAAAGGGAGGTACCCAAGGTAATAATGTAATAATGGGATGGGTCATAGTAATAAATAAGGTGGTTAACCCATATCATGTAAGGGACCACAAGTAGTTAGTAAGAATGTAATGGGACCATGGTATTAGTTCGATGGTATGAGGGAACCATGGTAATGACCCATGGTATTGTATGTATGAGGCCTATATAGAGGGTAGAGACTCCACATGGATAGAGGTGAAGGAATTATTGTATGAACAGACATATGGCTTGTGGAGTGTTCTCCTTCCTTAAGGAGTGAATGTATGGTGTTGCCCTACCTTAAGGGTTTGATCAATAGAGAATCATTTCTATCTAATTCAGATCTTGTTATTCTTGGGTTTATTTATATTCTCATATATTTATGGGTTAGAGCTATAACAAGTGGTATCAGAGCACTTTCTTGGGCAAAAAAGTGGAGATAT
>APFE030920087.1:103519-135310 GCA_000404065.3 Pinus taeda | reverse complement strand
AATGTAATGGGCCCATGGTATTAGTTTGATGGTATGAGGGAACCATGGTAATGACCCATGGTATTATATGTATGAAGCCTATATAGAGGCTAGAGACTCACATGGAGAGATGTGAAGGAATTATTGTATGAACATGCATATGGCTTGTGGAGTGTTCTCCTTCCTTAAGGAGTGAATATATGGTGTTGCCCTACCTTAAGGGTTTTGATCAATAAAGAAGCATTTCTATCTATTCAAATCCTGTTATTTCTGGGTTTATTTCTATTCTCATATATTATCTGGGTTAGATCTATAACAGTGTCATCAATGTCATGAAATAGAACACTTATTTAAGGATTATACTATGCGTGGCGACCTTGGGCTTGGTAAGGATATTTTTAGGTCTAGGAAGAAACTGTTTGACTCATCCAAGCTAAGAGTTTGTTCAAAAGTGTGTGTAGAGGATCATGTAGAGTCTCCCTTATCAATTGGAACCGAGAAAGATATCCCCCTACTAGTAAGATCTCCCCCCTACTTGTTTTTTTGATCCATGTCCCTCATCCCCCTTGCCTAGTTTGTGTCCTCCTCTAGCTGATGAGCCTCCTCAAATTCCCCCCCTTTTGTTTTCCTTGGCTCCCCTTAAGCGTTCGGGTATGCATCCCTGCCCTACCTAGTTTTAATTCTTCTTCCCCCCTTGCTAAGGACTTCATTCCCCCTATCGCTCCAATATTTTAGGCTAGAACAAAAAGTTATGCTTTGAGGCTAAGGAAAATTTCCCTTGTTATCTGTTTGTCTTTAGGCGGGCTCACTTTGGATGTTCCTCTGATAATCACAGTAGGAAGGAAGTCCAATTTTCATGTCTTAGGAGAAAGCAAGAAAGGAAATTAAGAGAGGAAAACAAGCATCTATAGCTCGGGCTCTTAAATCAAATGCATCCCTTCCCAAAGGTGCTCCATGATAATCCTATATTTCAATGTTAGGGGGTTAGGGGGAGCCACAAAAAATATTTGCCTCAAATAGTTGTTGGATATTTATCGCCTAGATGTCCTTATCGTCAAAGAGACCATGTGTGTGGGCTATAAAGCCTATAAATTATTGAAAAGTTTCCAAAAGGATTGGACATATTGCCACTTAGATGTGGACAAGATGCTGGGAGAGTTCATAACTAGTTGGAGTAGGGATTACAAAGCCATTGCTTCTTCTTTTCTCCCTTCTACAATCATGGTGAGACTTTCGTTAAAATATCAAGTTAATTCTTTTTCTTTACTTAATGTTTATGGTCCCTATTTTGGTAGATAAATATATTATGAAGGCTTGGCTAATACAAGAGATTTTGAGGATAAATACATGATTGTTGGTAGAGACCTAAATTTTACTCTAGGGTTGTGGGAAGTCTGGGGATGTCATCCATGCCTGGATCTGGCTCATTTCCTTTTCTTTGACTTCACATCAACAATCACTTAGTGGATTTGGATATGACTAATATTTCTCCAACGTGGTTGAATGGGCACTTAGAGGTATCTAAGTGTATATTTATTTATTTAATTTTATTTTATTTTAATATATATATATTATATATATATATATAATCTATTTTATTGTTTTTTATTTATTATTATTATTATGTTTTTCAGAACATTTTATGAATTCAGGGCTTTATTCAAATCTATTGTGGCGACTATAGGGGTCTTCGACAATTGGCTAATTATTTTACAGGTTTTTGATAGGGAAGGCCCCAAAAGGATTCCTCAAAATCATTTTTTTCTTCGATGGAAGAATGAAATCAATTCTCATCTCTTTTATTTCAGAGGAACAATTTGGTTTTATCCGTCATAAAAACATCCATGATGTGGTAGCTATCGCTCAAGATATATTTATTTCGGTAAAAAAGGATAAATTAAAGTCAACAATTATAAAGCTTGATCTGTCCAAAGCTTATGATAAGGATAAGTAGACATATCTTAGATTGGTTATTGTTCAATTGGGTTTTGGTATATACTATCAATATGATCACTGGGTGCATTCAAAGTACATCCTTTGCGATTATGATCAATGGATCTCCATCCCATTTATTCTATGTATAAAGAGATATTTGATAGGGCTTCAATCTCTCACCCCTTCTCTTTCTTGTTGCCAATACATTCAGTCGACTGGTGCTCGAGTCTTGGGAAAGTGGTATTTTTTTAGTGGTGAAAATTTCTAACACTATAGAAATTTCCCATATTACGTTCATAGATGATTTGCTAGTATGCTTCTATGGTAATCATAGGGACCATATTTCCTTGAGAAATACTTTGGATCTATTTCGCAAAGTAATAGGTATGGAAATAAACAGACTAAAATCTTGTATCATTCTCAATGGTTGGTCCGAGGAGGCTATGGTGTAGACTTAGGAAAATTTTCCCTTCCCTGTAATAGTTTTGGAAGAAGGTTTCAAATACCAAGGGATTTATTTCAAGCCATACAAATATTGAAAAACTGATTGGTCATGATTGATTAAGAAAACAGAAAGGTGTATTAAGGGATGAACGAACCACTTTCTTTCAAGAGGAGGGTGTTTGATACTAGAAAAAGCAGTCTTGGAAAGTATTTCGTATACTAAAACTCTATTGTTGTAATTCCCAAAGGAGTACTTAACTAGATTAAGATTTGTTGCTTAATATTCTTGTGGATAGGTTTTGGTGCTTAGAAAGGTATTGTATTGGTAAAGGGGACCTGAATCACCACTCCAAAGAAACTTGGAGGCTGGGGGCTCAAGGGAATTCACCTATTTTCTAATATTCTACTAGGTGGAAACTTTCGGTAGTTAACTGGGGAGACATCCCTTTGGCACAAATTCACGGAGACCAAGTACTTCCCAGGCATGTTAATAATTGGTTGTTTTAGGGCTGTTGATAAGTCTTCCATAGGATTGATAGTTTGGAAATCCATTGTTAAGGCTTCCCCCCTTGGTTGGCCATTAGATGGGTTGGTGAGTGGGCAATGGAAGAGCCATCATAATAAACTTTGATCTCTGGAATGGTGTTAGGAATTATCGTAAGCTCTTTGAACCCCTTATTCATGTATTCTTACAATGGAATATTATGAGTCTAGTTGATGCTGCTTCATAGCTCCCTCAGGTTAGAGGTAGGGAAGGTTGGAGGCTGACCAAGGATTTGGGGCTAATAGCAGATTTAGTAGATGAATGGGATAACTATGTGGATCTTCTAGTAGATTCTTAGGTTTGACTTTGTGAAAATGTTGATCATACACATTGCTAGAGTAAGAATCCCAAAACTAGATATTTCACATCTAAGTTGGGATACATTTCTTGGTTTGAAGGAAATTTCACTGAAGAAATATCTTGGTGGTGGAAGGTCCTTTTAAGTGTGAAGGAACCACTGAAATCCAAAATTTTTTAATTGTTAGATTTCAATAAAAAAATCCTTACCTGGGACAAGTTGCAAATAAGGCGTTGGTATGGCCCAAATGATTGCCCTCTGTGTAAGCTCTAGGAGAAGTCATAGGAACACCTTTTTTTACAATGTGGTTACACTAAGTAAATATGTAGAAATATGTTGTTGAAGTTGAATCCAAATTGCGGTAGGACAAGCCCCTCATTATCAAATGTCTATAGAATATGGTGGCAGGATAAAGTAGTTGTGGCCTTCTCTGGTTTACCTTGTTTGCTAATATCACATGTATGGTTGGTTCGAAACCAAAGAATATTATAAGAGAAGTCGATTCCTCTATAGATATGTGTAGAAAAGATAGTGGCGATGGCACATGAACACAAATTAGACCCAAAACCGTCTCACTCTAGGAATATGGTTATGCCAATGATTGACTTTGGATATCAATGGGGGTTTTTTGATGGTGCTAGCCAAATCCATCTGCCTCATTGTAGAATGGGGATGGTCCTCTATCTCAGCCAATCTCACTTTGTTCGATGTATATATGCACTAGGAAGAGGATCAAATAACAAAGCAAAGTTTGTAGCCATATGGATGATGTTGGAGCTTGCTAGGGAAAATGAGGTTTCATTCTTCAAGTGATGGAATATTCAGAACTGGTTATGGTATAGGAAAATGAAAAGGAAGAGGTAAGAATAATGGGTATGGAGTCTCTACTATTTGACATCCATGAAACTACAAATTCTTTTGAACTTATTTATTGATTGCACATTCTCCATGAATTGAATATTGAAATTGATACATTGTCCAAAGAATCTCTCAGATTGCATGTTGGTTATTTTAATTATCATGTCTTTTTGGATGGGAAGGAGGTTGAGTCCATGGGGACAAACCTCTCCTACTAGACATGAAATATTTTTATGAGTTGTGTTCAGTTCTTGTTTTTTGGGAAGTATTTTTTATGATAAAGCCAAGTATGGGGCCTCCTAGGGCCAATAGACTTAGTCAAGATGAACAAACTAAGGTGGTTAAAACTCTAATAGAAACAATATAGTCAATTTATGTACAATTATTATTATTATTTTTTAATTAATTAATTAATTAATTATTTATTTATTAATTATTTCTTTTTAATTTATTTATTTATTTATTTTTGTATATATGATTCCTCTCTGTGAAAAAAGAATAAGCTAATATATACAAGATTGTATGAATATATTTTGTTGCATTTGTATGAATGCATTTTTTTTACTATAAATATTTACCTATTTGTCAAGATAAAACATTAGGTAAATAAATTTTAATAATTGTTCACATGTACTTGCTCTTGAGAAGATCTAAATTTCCATTTGATTTTAAGGAAAATGGTTCAATCCTCATTTATAGATTCTATAAGTAAATAATATTTTTCTTATAGAAGCATTTTTTTGTAAGTTCGGTTGGTGAGACATGTCCAAGGGATTGAACTTCCGGTCACTTGGATACATAAGGGCTTGCCAACATGACTTTTACCAATTGTGCTACCACCCACAAACATTTTTCTTATATTAGTTATTTTCTAACAAAGGATACTCATTAATTGTGTATTTAGTCATATTAAGTTTAATTGTTTAATATGTATTTTCTAACTTATCTGGCAACAGCTAAGCTACATGTAACACTTTCTTTATTATTTTCTTCTAACTCCTTTATTTTATTATTATGTTACACATAGATGTTTCACATGAATTTAATTTTCTTAATTTTTAATTTGTTTCTTTTTATTTCATGCACACCACCTCTCTCTAGTGTTAGAATTCAATCAACATTTTATTGCCATTATTTATAAGTTTAGAATATTCTCTCCACATGTTTTAAGATAGCAAGAATCAATGGAATTAAAATTACTTTATTTGTTTTTTCTAAAGTTTGATTTAAGTTTACTCCATATTCTATTATTTTCAAGTTCATCTAATTTTAAATTAAGCTTTTACTCTAAACTCACTTTTAATTACTCTTTAAATCTAATGATTTTCCTCGTTAACTTGAAATTTAATTCACCTTTTTATTTCTCGATACAAACAATACCAAGTCAGTTGTGCCCTTCGAGTACTTCCTCATAAATTTCCAAGTGTGCCACAACACTTTCCCTTCAAGTATCCATCACTAATTGACACCAATCATGCCAAGTTGCTTGTGTCCTTGAATAACTCACAAAGTTTCAGGGGTGCCACAATACTTTCCCTTCATGTATTTATGAATAATTGAAGGGCAGATTGGCACACCGTTGAAGACAAATGTTAACTCTAGTGTTGTCATTTGTTGTGAGACTAATGCTGACTAAGGATTAAGGTGTCTACTTTAATGCACGCCCCTCAGTGAAACCTAATGAATGATAAAATACATGATCCAACCCTCATGACATTGTTCAACTTCAAGGTGAATGTGCCCAACAACTTCCAACCCAAGCCACAACTAGCGTGCCATTGGGTGGAATTAGGGATGTTGTCCCACCCCTCCAAGGAAGATCCAATCTGCTCCATACAACGCCATCATCTATGTGTAAATTGTTCAGAAAGTATGTAATATGTGTTTGCATACACTAACCTGACATTACTATTGTTTAAAAATATACATATATCACTGATAAATTCAAATTTCAGTATAAACTTGCTTGATAAGAGAACCGTTATCACTATCCCTTGTGCACCTATGCATCGTTGTGGTCTCATACCACATTGTTAGTAACATCTAATCATAAATATATGTCATCACAATATATGCATGACAAACAATATGAAAATCATCTAAATATCAACTATTATCATAACCATCAACATAGCCTAGACTAATAAACGAAAGAAGCACACCATGAGTCCTTATCACATGAAATAACAACTAGATCATCAGTTCCTGGTGTTCTCAAAGAATAAAGTGTATTTCATAGTATTTGTCTCATAAGTAAAAGTAAGACTTAAAATGTCTATCTCATGGTGAAGGTAAAATAGGGTATTACACTATCAACATGTGATGGAACAAATATATGCATTAATGCTCATCACATATTGGTCTCTATATGAGTTTAGGATATCATGTAGGACCCTAAGCTTGCACTGATATGGATGAACCTTACCTATGATATGATGTTAATCATATGTCATGGTTTTGGTGTCCTCAACCTACTTAAGAACTTATGGGTTTTTTAGGCTTCTTCTTTGCATTCACTAATAAGGATAATACTCCTCCACCTCTATCTCCACCATATTCTCCAATATTGGGCTAATCACCATATCCTCCATTAGAAAAGAAATTATCATCTCCCCCACGACTATAGTAGCCACTATTAGGATATTTAAACACTTACAAGAGAGTTAAGATTAACTTGGTCTATTGTTTCTTTAGGTAAACATGTGTTTCTCTTTAATGTGTGTTAGTATGCCTTTATAGTTATGTAATACAATGATCATGATATGTTCTAGATAAAATGTGATTTGACAAATCATATTATTCTTAATAGTAATGTCTATTGATCCATGGTTTCACATCTAATTGTTCCATGATCTCTATTTAAAAAGCACGGGAAACCATTTTCTCTACTCTTGACAATTGTAAATCCAAATAAATACAAGTTGGTGATGATAGATCTCATAGCGTTGTAGGTAATGGAATTGTTCAACTAGATGATGACCATTTCGATGATGTATTATGTGTTCGAAATATCTCTTTCAACCTTCTATCAATATATCAAATTAATCATTCATGTGAAGGTAAAATAGTAAAAATTTCACCGCACCAAATTGTAATCAAGGATTTGAAAAATCCTAAGCACGTCCTAGCAATTGGAATTGTTGATGATTTTAACATGTTGAACAATTTTGAAAACTTATGGTCATAATATTTTCTATATTTTTTTTTTTTAAGAAGTAAGTAGGAGATATATTAAATCCACACTCGAAATGTGGCTAAAAAACGGGGAAATGTTTACATGCTTTTCAACGATTTCACATCCGTTGATAGATACAAATTATAGCTTACAAAACAAATTAAAATATGGATAGATAAGCCTTTGGATGAGCACATCCCATTATTTCCACCAGTATTGTAGATTTTAGAAAACTGGCCTATTAGAAATTTCATTTTACAAAACAAATTCATTCAACATTTTGGGAGTTGTCAGACAAAGATGTATATATATATATGTATATATATATATATAATATATATATATATATATATATATATATATATATATATATATTATATATAATATAATACTAATATATAACATACATATGGATTAGATAAGCCTTTGGATGAGCACATCCCATTATTTCCACCAGTATTGTAGATTTTTACAAAACTGGCCTATTAGAAATTTCATTTTACAAAACAAATCATTCAACATTTGGGAGTTGTCAGACAAAGATATATATATATAAATATTATATATATAATAATATATATGTTATATTATATGTATGTAAGTGTATGGTATGTATTATGTATAATATAAGACTAATCATATACATATAGCATATAATACATAATTATACATATACATAAAATATATATATATATATATATATATATATATATATATATATAATATATATAATATATATATATATATATCGAGATAGATAGAAGAGAAGAGAGAGAGAGAGAGAGAAGAGAGAGAGAGAGAATTTTGTGTTGCTTGCTGCTTTCGTTGTCCAAACTATTTTCCTAGTGATCAACTTGTCTATTGAGCCATGAGTCCACTAGATTATGGCGAAAAGCATCCATTTCATCATTCTTCCTAGTGAGTTTCTGTTGGCATTATGATATAGGTGTTGTCCTTGATGGAAACTCACTCAGAGGTATGATACAAGTGTTGTCCTTGGTGGCAACTCATTCAAAGGACAGATCTTAGTACAACAGGTCAAGAGAGAGGTATAGGCAGGTTCACTATATACAAAGGCTCGTATACCCGTGGGATTGCTGAAAAAAAGTCGCGTATGCGTATGCACGCACATTAATGCATGGAAAAGCGCGTAAATGTGGGAAAGCTTATTTTTGGGTCCGTGGTATTTAGACCTATGGTATTTGGTCCTTTGTATTGCGTCCAAAGTGTTGAACCCAGGTATTGGGTCCCTAGTATTAGTTCTACATGGTTTTGGACCATGGTATTGAGAGAAGCCTAAACCTATATAAGGAGAATATCATTAGGCCAAGAGAGGAAGCACGTGAAGAATATTTGTTGAAAGGTGAGATCTAGCATACTGGTTATGAGTTTGTGATCTGAATCAAGGAGGCTCCTATGCGGTTGATAAAGCGAAGGTAAAAGTAATTTATCTTTAGATCTGTATGCGGGTTCTCTCTGGTGAAAGTGTATATACACGCCGGTTTGACACAGTCAAGTGGCGTATACATTATGAGAGTTGATGTTTTAGGTTGCTGCAGAGTTCCGGGCTCTAGTTTGTGTTCTGGTAACTGTGTTTTGATGACAAGTTTTCAGTGATTTAGTATTGGTTGATTCAAAGATTAATGATGCAGGGATAGTTGATGATTGTATTGCAGTGGTGATTGTTTTGTGTTTGTGGATCCAGTCTAAAAATTTATGAAATGTGGTCCCTGCAAGAAAAGAGAAGGTTGTAGCCCTCTATAGGTTAGCACCTACGTACTAGTACATCAGCTAGTACAAGAGCAAAGGGGGTTGTAGCTCCCTTCCAGGAGAGTCTGGAAAACGAGAGAAGGTTGTAACCTTCTGCAGGTAGAAGCCTGCGTACTGGTATAAGACTGCACCAGTACAATTGTAAAAAAAAGAAGTTTTTTATTAAGGAAAGATAGAAACGAATTGCAGTAGGTGGTTTGCACCCACATTAGGTTTCCACCTTATATCATGGTGTTCATATGTGCTCTTTATGTGTGATGATTTGTTCTGTTTTACTGCACCTGTTTACTATTAATATGGTTAATGATGTTCTAAGGCACTTATTGAAGATCAACTAACTGAATCATAAGTTTATTGGATATACACTAGTTGCATTGAACACAGTTGCGTATATACGCGGGTATCCTTAACTGAAGTAGCGTATATGAATCTGAGTATGAAAATGAAAAGATTATTGATTTGCTAATACTGATTCACCCCCCCCCCCAGTATTATTTCCAACAATTTCTCCCTTAGAGCTTGGCATTCTTCCACTAGAAACTTGATTGAGTAGGCATGGATGCATATTTTCCAAGGATATGCCCAGGTGGGAGTCAAAATATTGAAATAAAGAACAAGCTCTAGGAACTAGAAATTGAGATCCCTTGCAATCTTATCCCGGCCCGGGTAAATGCCTCTCCTTGCTGAGGAAATATTCTAGAGCCAAGGCCTTAGAGGCTTTTGAGAAGTCTTTATCTTGTTGGAGAGACTTTGAAATTTATAATTGGAATTCTAACACTTCAACGACCTTGAAATAATTGATTCTTGGCAAACAGAAGATGAGAGCCATATCCAGACCCAAGGGCTTGCACACAAGATCTCCAATTGAAACGAGTTCGAGGAATAGTGTGCCATTCTATAGCTTCATTAATAATGGATTTACCCGCTTCTAATTGACACCCCCTATTTGCTTGGGCATCAACTTCAACATTTTGTGCTCTTAATACATGGAAGAAATAGCTATGAGGGAAATGTTTAAGTTCTATGAGGAATATGCATAGCAAAAGCTTTAGGCGATTGTTACTAGGATTGGATTTCTTGATGACGTGTTGAATTGATAAGAATGAATCCCCAATCACAATTAACTTGTTTATACCTTGATCCTTGGTGATCTAGAGTCCAAGCAAGAGGCCACGTAACTCGACCATATTGTTTTTACTCAAATCTAGACCCAAACTATACCTTATTTCCTATTGTTTGCCAAGGTAGATAAGTATCCCTACCCCTCCTGTGACTCATGGATTCTATGCAGATCTATCAAAAAATAAGATCCAACAATATTGTACTGATTTCCAACTAGAAAATTCCTCTTCGAAAAGAAAAAAATTCTAGTATTTCTTGGAAGAGAGAATTCCCTAAGGCAAGGTAGGGAGAGAGCCAAGAGGATCAAATAGCGATGTTACCCATTGAAGCTCTAATAGATACAAGTTAGGATTCATAGCTTTAAGCTTATTCATATTAAATTCAATATAGAAGATAGAGATTTGAGGGAAGTAGCTTTAGTGAGGATGCCTTTGTTTTTAAAGATGGAGTTGTTCCGAGACAACCATATTTTCTAGCAAACATATTTTGATATAGAGCACCATAACCATTTTAGGTGAGGCTTACCCACCCAAGACCCTTTAATCTAGTATTTGATCCAATTTGAAATATATGTCGAAATATCCAAGGGCCAATGCACTTTTTCCTGCAATGGGCCAAGCACTAGAGACCATACCTGATATGCATAAGAGTAGGATAAGAAAATATGAGGTATGGCTTCTTCCTGATGGTTGCATAATGGACATCTCAAAGGGCCTTGAATCCCTCCTTTTCTCAAGTTTTCAGTAGTAAGGATTTTCTTATGTGTGAGTAACCCACAAAAGATATTTACCTTTGGTATTTCATTGTCTTTCCATAGATGTTTCCATATAAGAAATTTGGCAGGAATCTATATTTGAAGGAGGATGTCTTCATACCCAGCTTTGACAGGGTAGATATGATATTTCCATCCTATGTTGTCTTCAACAAAGTGGTTTAGGGGCAAACTTCCTAAAAGTATGGATTACAAATGTTTCCCTTGTTACTACAGATCAGTGGGAATATTTTCGAGCAACCACCTGTTCCATCTGTCAGAATGTTTCCATTTGATTAGGTGAGAGATTTTGACAAATCATTTATTAACCAAATACGTCTTGATAGGAGTAAGGTCTTCCATTTCCTGTAGGTGGAGTCTGTTTAGAATGGAATCCTTCCATAAGAAGATGTTCACTCCATTACCTAGATTCCAACTGACATGGTCATTAATTAACTTACTGGAGGATGAAATTAACTTCCATACTGGATATTTTTGTCGATCATTGTACATAAGATCTAGTTTTACTATTGGTTGACCATATTTAGCCTGAATAACCTTCACCCACTAAGAATATGATTGATTTTCATTTTCCAAGCATATCTTAGCACCAAAAGCTTTATTAATCAAAGTTGGATCTCTAATTCCCAATCTACAATGAGACTTAGGTGCCCAGACTATGCTTAATTGACCAAATGAAACTTTTTGGTGGGAGGTTTATTTCCTTCCCACAAAAAATTCCTTATATTTCTGCCTAATTGATGATGATAGAGAGAACAACTCAAATTAATACAAGAAAACCAACTCAGTTAAGCCACCTGCCCCCCTAAGACTCCATTTTATTTTTAATCTTAGACATTACATGTTGCCAGGCTTTAGGGGAATGAGTTTTTAGGCATATTGGGATGCCAAAATATTTGAATTCTTTCCATTTCTCCATGGTTTTAAAGCCATAAACTTCCCTTATTTGATTTATTTTGATAATAGAAATATTCTATGTGAATATCTAAAATTTGGCCAAATTGGTTTGACCCCCTGAAGCCAATAAGAAAAAATTTAATACATACTTGAATCTCTTTGCAATTCTAACCAAATATCTTCCAAGCATAATTGTATCATCTACAAATTGCCAGTGATTCACACTTTTAACTTCTGAAGAGAACCTGAGACCAGGGAGGCTACCGTTTATGTGCTTATACTCTAGGCGTTTTCTCAAAGTTTCAACCACCAAGATGTATAGAAATGGAGATAATGAGCATCATTTTCTTAACCCCATGAGGCTTTAAAAAATCTGGAAAGTATGCCATTCACTAGAGGTACAATCCAAGGGGAGCTTATGCACATATCTATCCATTGAATAAATGTATGATCAAATCCCATTTTATTTAAAACTTTTGTGAGAAAATTATGCTTGACTCGATCAAAGGCATTGGCCATATATAATTTAATTCTATAGCTCTATCCCCTCTAGAGAAACTAGAGATGATAGCCTCATAGATGATAATTAAATTGTCAAAGATTTGTCTACTAGAGATAAACCCACCTTGATTTTCAAATATAATTGAAGGAAGGACTTTTTTTAAGTCTCTAAGCCAGGAGTTTGGATATTATTTTATACGAGACATTACATAGAGATATAGGCTGAAACCTGTTAAAGGAGGAGGGTTGTGCTCTTTTGTCCCAAGAGCGAGGAAATAAGAGTTTGTACCCCCTCCAATGCTCATCTATTTCATTGAATACCCAATCATTCTATAATATCCCTTTTGGTCAAATCCCAAAACTACTAATAAAAATGAGTTGAGAATTCACTAGGACTAGGAGCCTTGTCTGCATGGAAGGATAACAAAGCTTTATGAATTTCCTCTTCATCAAGCATGCATGTGAGGAGTTGGTTCATTTATGTCGTAATAACTCATGGAAGGTGATTTAACATGTATTCCTCAACTTCCTCCGACAGAGGATCTCGCTGAGAGTAGAGATCTTGGGAATAAGCCACTATTTCTTCTTTAATTTGTTGAAAGTCGGTGATTTTGATCCCATTTGTAGAGATTTGCTTTATTCTCGAATTTTGGACTGTTGGTGAAAAAATTTAGTATTTATATCTCCTTCTCGTAGCCAAATACTACGAGATTTCAATCTCCACTCTTCTTCCTCTTCTTTTGGCAAAACATGATATTTTTAGAATTTTTTTTTTATCTTAAAGCAACAATTCAGGGGTGACCGAGTCAGATCCCAAACATGACTAGAATTGTGTCATTTCTTGCTCCAAGGTTTGGAGGGATTTCTTCCAAGCATTGAGAGTGGTTGTGACACAGTGTTTGATACAAAATTTCAATATTTTAAGTTTCTCTTCCTAGATCTTTATGGGACTGCCATCAACCTAAGTGGACCAGGACTAAGATACCAATTCGTGGAAATCAGGTTGGCCAATCTAGATTGGAATGATCAGAAAGGGAGTAGGGTCAAAATTAGCAAGGGGAGCTAAATAAAGCCTTGTAGGATGATGGTCTGATCCTCTCCAAAGGAGAATAGAATATTTAATGATGAGGTTTCAGTTTAAGAACTCATCCGCAATCAATAAGTGATCAAGTTTAGATAGAATGTGATTGGCCCGAATTCTTCTATTGCTCCAGGTGTATCAAAATCCTAAAGCATGGATGTCCATGACCTTGGAATAATTCACAAGATCTTCCATATATTCCTGAAAAGGGTCTCTTAAAATGGATCCTCCTTTCTTCTCCCAACTATGAGATGTGGTGTTAAATTCACCTCAAAAGATGCTATAGGCTCAAAATTCTGGTTCTCATAAACTAGACAGTGAGGCCCAACACTCTTACTTCTCACGAAAGTGGACAAGCATAAAGATATGATTGAACATACATGGTTGGATGATAACTCCAAGAAAGAAGTGGCCAACCAATGAACTGTTTTTTGGTGGTTCAAAAGGCAGACTTGGCCAAGGTCCCATAAAGTACTATTAACCTTGGATTGTCCACAGGATCGAGCTTCTAGCATACTAGTGTGACTCCATATCATTTTTTGTTGGGCTATTAAATTTGACTCTTCTACTTTTGTCTCCTATAGAAGAACTATTGAAATTTACTCTTTTTGAATGAGAGATTTAACTTCTGATCATTTTTTTAGCCTAATCCTATGCAATTCCATGAGAGAATGATCATCATGTACTTTTGGAAATAGATACCCCTTTAGACGGGCCATCCCCCAATCCTTTTCTACTTACTTTGCCTATATTTTATCCCAAATGGATGTTGTGGAGGATGGTTGGATGACCTAGTTCTTTTTATTTTTATGTTTCAATTCGAATCTCTTTATTGGATTTACATCCTAAGCGACATGTCTTCCTTTCTTGGTATTTTTTCTTTTTTGCCTTAGATTTCTTGTTCGCATAGCTGGCACTCCCACAATGATTTCCTTCCTAAGCAATAAGAAGTCTTCTTATTCTTTGGATGATGCTTCCGTGTTGGTTTCTATTCCTTCAACAAAGTGTACAACTTGAGCTGGGAGTTCTAGATACTTAGAAGAGGGTTAGTTTTCTTGTTGTTCGAGGATTTGGGGTTCATGAGATGAGATTTACCCTTCTTCCACCTCAGAAGCTAGAAATTAAAATATGTTTTTGTCGCTGCAAGGCTTGGTCGTTTTATTTGTTCCTTTCCGTTTCCTGGAATATTGTGCTTGGGAGAGGAAGAGTTTGGTGGTTGACTTGATTCTCCTCCATACTGCTGGTTATTTTGGATTTGATGCTTGTTTTTTCCTTTTATTTTTTTATTTTTATTTTCCATTGTTCTCTTTCTTGACCTGTCTTTGTTTGCTCCTCCTATTTTTTGGGACAACTCCTAGCAAAATGTCCATAGCCATGACATATTTTTCACTTAAATGGTAGCTGATCCTAATCCACCTCTTAAATATGTGTCTAATTTTCTATTGCTAGGTTGAGGGATGTAGGAAAGGCTTTCTCTAGGTCAACTTCAACACAGATCTGAATGCATGAGAAGAGATCCTCCCATGGTTCTTTCACAATCAATGTATTTACTCAAAGAATTCCTAATATCTTTGAGGGTTTTTTCATTCTAGCAAAAGAGAGGAAGGAAATGAAGCTTGATCCAAACTAGAACTGAGGTAGGAACATTGTAGTCCAAGTTAAAATTTGGACTCCATCTCAGTCAAGTATAACCCTTTAGAACCCATAAAATATGAGCCACTGCAGAAGTTCAAGTCCCAATATGTTTTTTGTTTAGAGAAAAAAATATATAACACTTTAACACAGAAAGAGGTGGAGAGATCACCCTTGATCAATGATTTCTAGTTCTTCTCAACCAATTATTTCGTTTTTTTAGGAGATGGCCATAATCCCATAAACTATCCAACTAAACCTTTATTTTCTAGGTAGAGGGCTCACAACTGAGCTTGAGGGGCCGATATCTCTAGTTTAGGTATTTCTTCAAGCTTCTTTAAAAATTTGGATGTTAGATCCTTTTGAAAGTTTGTTCCATTGGAAATCAAAGTATTGAAAGCAACTTTTTCCGCATCTAGGAGAGAGGGGGGTGTCGGATTGGACATGTCATCCCTCCGTCAATAGCGCTGACTTGAAAGTGAATCAATAGGGATGGGGGACACAGATCACAAAATGAGAGAAGGTTAGAAGGTATAATCAAATGTAGAGAGGTGGGGGAGGCCCCACAGGCTTGAAGAATCAGACCAAAGGATGAATAGGATGTTTGCAAGAGCAAACAACTCAGGGCCGTAGGGCCATCGAGTATAGAAAGCTAGTCTTACAATTTTTCCATCAATTTTTATTACTCATAATGATGACCTAAGAAAACTTTGATATGAACAATTTGGTTATTTAAATTATCGCTAATTGCAACAACTATGTACTCAAAATATGGGGATTTATCTTCCTCTCATATATTGTAGGGATGCTATTTGTGTTGGTTGCATTCTTGGCAAACATCATTAGGATAGTTTTCACAAACACGCTGTTAGGTAATTTATTTGCATAAATTTTGAACATTTATTGTCAATTCGTAGTTCGTAAACTTATGAAATGCAAACACTGTATATGTAAAATTAGATTATTTGTAATATCATCTACCTTTCTAAAAATATATATTGCATTAACAAAAATACTATTTTAATGCCAATGTAAAATCAAAACACACACATTTGAAACTAGAATAACAATCTATGTGAAAGAAAATATTCGGAAATTTTTTATGTTCCATGATGAATTAGTTATATGTTTTAAGTGCCATCCTTTGGAATCAAGTGGGTATTCGTATTTTTACATAAACTAAGATAACCAATAATAAATTCAGATCCACATATCCCTCACGTGTTTTTGTATGAATATCTTTAAGACAATTAACAACAAATATTCCATAATTCTTCTCGATCCAAAATACTTTAATGATCCTCCTAAATATTCATCAAATATTCAAGGATTGAAGAGGAAATTCGAATTTGGACCATAATAGTAAAAATTTGTATTGTTGGAATCTCTAAATATACCTATAACCAACACCAAACTCAATCAAATTCCAAAAGTAAGTGAAAACATGCCATTTTTTTAATATTTAATTATAAACTCACTTCAAATACTAGAATAAATGCATTGGAAAATATTGAGCGTAATTCCATATTTAAGTATAAAATTAATTAAAACGAGGTTGTGGAAGGGTGGAAAATGATAAAATCCAAGGTAATGAAAATATGGTAAAAATGATGTGAAAAGATGGTCATTTTCATGCCTCAACACATGAATCTAGGCATGCCTCAACCCCCTTGTAGTTTATTCATAGTGATTTGTATGGTCCATTTCTTTCTCATTCTTCCTCTAGGTTCAAGTAATTCTTAAATTTTATTCGTGACTTCTAATGCACTTGGGGGTTCATTTCTTAAAGCTTAAGAATGAAGTTTTTAACAAGTTTTTGGTCTATAAGACCTTTGTAGAAAACAAATGGGTATTAACTTTAGAGGTTAAGAGCATATAATGGAGGTGGATATAATAGTAATAAATTCACAACTTACTGCATTTCATATGGAATTCAAACGAAACATCTTGCTCCATATACGCCACAACAAATTCGATTTTTTGAGAGAAAGAATTACACATTAAAAGAATCTATTATGTCATGCACCAGCTCATGGAAGAATCCTTGAAGATTTCATCAAGATTAGATAATCATTGTTTTTATTCTTTTGTCTCATACATCCAACATTATATCTATAGTTTACAATAGGAGCAATAAGCTCAATGGAGTATCAAACAAAGGTATGTATAACCTACTCATTTTTTAAGTTTGATGTCTTAAGGTTAGTTTATTGTATGATTAAAAGGTGGTTGATGTCTAAGATAAAAATCACTCTCATTCAATTGATTTCCATCTAAAAAATGTTTGTGGCTAACACAATGTTGAAGATCTTGAAGAAGGCCAAGTTTTGGCAGTTATTTTGGGAAATCACCTTTTATTATTTTTCTTGGGTACATGCTAGGATAATTTCTTAAGCATATTATGGCTAGGATGAAGAAGGATTTAAAGTGTGCATGATATATTCTTTGAAATTGATTTTTCTGGTTCTAGAATTTGGTTGACTAGTTTCGACACTTCAAGAGCATAAATTTGCAGTGCAACATTAAATTGAATAATTATAGACCTTAAAATATATTTATGGTCTCTTTAAAATCTCTTGAGTGATGGCATATTTTGGCATTTTATAAAGATTTGAAGTAGTGTGAATCGACTCCTCTTCTATTTGTTTATGTTTAAGGGATTCACTAGGGTTTTGAAGGCAACTTCTGTGGGCACATTTATACTGCTCTCCTAAAATAAATACACATATTATGAGGATAGGTAGAAACAATTTCAATCTTATATCCTCTAAGTTTTCGGCCCTCTTATGGCACAAACTATTGACATAGATTGCCAAAAAACACAATTCCTTACTTGATTTCCGAACCTAATTTTTAATAGGTTATTTGATCATTTCGGGATTGAGGATTATGTGATTTTGTGAAGATTTTTCTAAGCTCAATTAGGATACATTACATGGAAAGTATGGTTCCTATTCTCTTATGCTATTAAGAAAGTAAGGATTTTATTCCTTTTGAAACCTGTTGTAGTGGCTACAAATACCCTCCAAAATTTTTCCTTCGTTTCATTTTGGACCCTCCCTCCTAGAAATCTTAGCAACCATCTTGTACTACTCAGGTACCGATTGTTTCATTTGATTTTATCTTTTTCTTAATAGCTTGTGTTCACTTACTTGTTCTGTAGACTAACCAAGGTGACCTAGCAATTTGGTTCAAATCCAGTCTCTGTGTTGTTTGGGAAACTGCACAATCCTAGAAGGTAGCCTGTTTTGCCCTCAGGAATCATGCAGAACAACCTAGCAACTGCCTTGCACTCAAAAAATGTGCAGAGAAGGCAGTCAGCCTTGCTCTGGAAAATTGCACAGAGCAGGCCAACAACCTTGCTCTGGAAAATTCCACAGAGTAGGCCAACAGCCTTGATCCTAGAAATTGCACAGAGCAGGCAACCCAACCTTGCTCTGGAAAACTGCGCAGGCCATCCTGGCAGGGAGCTGAGGCTCAAAACTACACTGACCCAGCAGGAAGCCAACCTTGCTCTGGGAAATCACACAGAACTTGTGAGACAACCGGGGCTACTTAGCCCAGAAACAACGCAGAAGCTCCCCTTCAATGGCTGTTTGTTGTATGTGTCGACAGGTTGCCTGGTTCCATCCAGAATAACACAATTCTTCCTTGCATGCATGGCATCTTTTCCTAGAAAAGAAAAAATAAAAAGTGAGAAAACATCCCTAGATTTTAGGGATTTATTTTTAGTAGTTGGGAGTTACATGCAAATTCGATTCTAGAAACTTCTTGCCAAGTGTCAAATTTTCCTAGATTTGTGGCATGCATGTCATAAACCCTAAATCTAACAAATCTATTTAATGGAGGCCCTGGAGCTCATTATTCACATTCGATCTTGGAGCTTTGGTATTCCTGAGGCATCTAGGAACCTTTGGCACAATCGACACAACTTTTCCAGTTAAGTTTTGTTTTTGATGTATTTTGCCGCTTTTTCTGTCGCTTTTGATTTCTTGGCTTGTGTTGTTTTGCTTTTTTTAGTGAATAAATGCTAGCATTTCAATGTATTTTAACTTGGAGAAGTGTTGTTTCAAGGTTTTCATTGAATTTCCTTAGTGTCACATGCATGACCATGTTTCGGCACTAATAGTCACCATTGCGGCGACTCTCTTCATGAGCTTCGTCGTTTTTCCGTTTGACTAATTTCTGCACTTGTTTGAATTGAATGCATGTGTATCGACTTAGATCTGCACCATATTTTCACACTCATTCAGTCCTTCTCTTTTCATGTTACCCTTGGGAAAATTTGGGTTGCCTTGTCCCAGATTTTGCTTCTCCCGGCATGCACTGTGCATTCTCGGAAGTCAAGCCTTTGCCTTGCCTCTAGGAATTGCGCAAAGGCTTCTTGACACTGTCTCCCAACTATGCTTTGTGCAATCCTAGAATAGTGCCTAGTCCTGCCCATTGGGACTTTGCAATGCACAGTTCCAACCAGCAACCCAACTAGCCTGAATTGTGCATTGTGTAGTCCTAGTCCACAGTAAGCCTCTCTGGACTACGCTCTGTGCAGTTCTAGTCAGCAGTAGGCCTCACTGGAAGCTGGGACTGCGCAGCACAGTTTCAATTAACAGTCTCCCAGCCTCTCAGTGTCAATGCTTTGCAATCTTGCCCAACAGTTACTCAGTTTGCTGCATGATTGATTCTTGAGTTTCTTTATGTTTTTAGCTAACATTGGCTTTTCGTGAGTGTCTTCTTTATCTCCAGGTACCACAGGTGTTGAGAAGCTTCTCAACAGTACAGGTAACATGGCCTCCAAGAGAGATGGATCGAAGGACATAGTTGAAAGAAGTACTAGAGATGTGGTTGAATAGGTGTCTATGAGCTTTTTCGTTTATGCAGACACACATTTTTTCATTGAGAGAGACATCAAGATCACATGGCAAGACATCAACACTATATTCACGTGCAATTTTGAGGAGAATCTAGAGGACGTCATGTCTATATCAACATTTATGAGTCAAGATTGTACAAGGTTGCATGCAGGTATCCCACCTTTTCATGCGCAGACGTGATCCACTAGGTTGTCTCACACATTGATCCTAAGACGATGATACTGAGCAGTGCCAGTGGAGTAGATATTGCTATTGTCAAGATGGAAGATTATCAGCAGATATATCATTTTCTGCAACCGGTGAAAAGGATGAATGCACCGTTCTGCACTCCCAACAACAATGTGAACACAAGAGACATATTTGTTGAAAATATCAACAAGAAATGCTATAAATAGCATTGCTATAGATAGCATTTAAGGTATCAGTGTTGAAAATAGCAACAAGGAATGCAAAAAAATAAAAATGCTAAAATTAGCATTGCTATAGATAGCATTTCATGATATATTCAAATTTTAATTTGTCCTTGAGTTAAAATTGAGAATTAAAATTTGAATTTAGTCTCACTAGCTGTTTGAAAATTAATTAATTAATTCATCTTGAGTTAATTAGTTGAAGAAAATCAAACATGAAGTCTTTGTGAAGACATGCAACAATTATCCCTTTGATTGAGGAAGTTATCCCTTAATTAAGGAGATAAGGATGAGTTGTATTTGAGTTGTAATTAGTTAGCTCAGTTAACTAAGTTAAGTCCAGTTAAATTAGTTCCAAACAGTTTGTGGAACTAATTGTGAGATCGGTCAATTAATGCATGCATGCATGCACCTAGTGTTCTCCAGATAACTGAATATTCTCTCATAAATAACTCATGCATGTCAGTTCAGATAGAGACCTAGTTGAGATTAAAGATAGGGACATTGTACTATTAGTTGGAGGAATTTTCCTATAAAGGATACTCATCCATGCTGAAGGAATTCATTCCTTCAGGATTGCACAGTTATTTAAGAGGTCAAAGCAGTGTGTGAGGTGAGAATCACACAGGTGGTAGCTGGAGGACCCAGGAGAAATTGCGCAAGGAAATAGGAGGCTTGGAGGACTTAAGGAAGGCATATGTGTTTTCTATTCTATCTATGAGTAGCAGTGAGGGATTGTACTGAGAGCTGGATAGCTTGAGATCTAAAGCTTTGTGTAATCCAGAGATATTTCCACTTGTATGATAATATAAATAACGAGCTTTTTAGTTGAGGCTTTCCTTAGAGTATTCTTCTGTGTTTCATGTGTGATTGAATCTTCTTCTCTGTTATATGTGTTCTAGTTGATCTTGCTCAAAATCAATTAAACTTCCGCAAGTTTGATTGTAGAAGTAGATTAAGTATTTTTCTTTAGTACATTGCATAATCAGTTTAATCTACAGTGAGAATTTCTACATGGTTTCGTAGTGAGATTTTGTAGAAAAAGTTCTACATTGTATCAGAGCAAAGGTGATCAAAGTGGAGAATAGTATACAAAGAAGGGATAAGTTCGAAGTTTGAAGTTCTTGATTGTAGGTACAAATTTGATTTATTATCACATCTCAAAGTTCACCAATGGCGTTCAATAGCTTGAGACTCGAGTATGCCCTGGATGGCAGCTCGGATTACATAGCCTGGAAGGATCGCATGGAAGTAGTATTAGAGGACAACGGGTTGAAGGAATTCATTGATTAAGAAGTCCCCAAGCCAGCAACAGCTAATGCCCAAGAATTGCGGGAATGGAAGAAATGTGTGGCGAGACCGAGGAGGATTCTTCTGGAGGGAGTTCGAGACCATATTGTCTCAAGTCTCAAGGAGACTCCATTTTCAATGTGGAAGACATTGAAGGATTTATATCAAAACAACATTGACTAGAGGAAGCTAGCGTTGAAGGATAAGCTTTGGAAAATCAAGTGTGAAAAGGAAGACACGATCTCTACATATCTGAACAAGCTCACCACCTGCGGAGATGAGCTTGGAAGTGTAGGAATCGCGACAGCCAATGATGATATGGTAAGTCTTGCTCTCCTCGGTCTTCCTAAGAGCTGGCATAGCTACCAAGACTCAGTGAATGGAAGAGAAAAACTGCTAGATTGGGAACGACTGTGGTCGGATCTGATGCAGGAGGAGATCAGGAGAAACACCAAAGATGGTTCTTCATCCAAGAAGGATGAAGAAAATCTAGCCTTAGTGAGTAAGGCAAGGAAAGGGAAGGAGAAGGATTCTCATCCTAAATTGAGTTCTTCTCGTGGAGGGAAGAAGATTGACAAATCTAATGTGAGATGCTTTAATTGTCTTGAGGTGGGCCATTATGCAACTAATTTTCCATTGAAGAAATCCAAGAAGGGATCCTCAGAAGGATCTGAAGGTGAGGCCCTAGCCTCTCAGTTAGAATTGGATTTTACCCTCATCACATGCATGGTTTCATCGATGATGTGTTGTGGTTGGTTTCTTGATAGTGGAGCATCATTCCACATGACCGGTGATAAAAGTTTATTCAGTACCTTCGAGGAGAAATACCTCAAGATACTCATAGAGATAGGTAATGATGAAAAGTATAGTGTTTCAAGAGTGGGCACGGTTGCTTTTTAGAGGGAGCATGGAGCTCGCATCACCTTGACAGATGTGAAGTATGTGCTAGGACTGAAGAAGAACTTGGTATCGATCACGATGTTGGAGGACAAAGGCTACAATGTTGTCTTCAGTAAGGGAAAGGTTTTCCTTAGACACATCACCACGAGACAGGTGAAGCAGATCGGTTCACAAGTCAAGAACCTATAAACTCTTGAGGTTCAAGATGCATGCAAAGCCTTGAGGAGCAAGGCAAATGTTGGAGACTTGGTGGTTGAGAGGGAGAGTACATTACCTCTCAACATGCAACCCCAGAAGAAGTCTCAGACAATTTTGGAGGAGCCACAATTGGTGAAGCAACTTCAGGAGGTTGTGGAGCAGCCACAACTAGAGAAGCTGAGAGGAGACTGAGTGGAGGCATCCACTCATGCAGAGACCTCCAGTAGGGGGAAATTTTGAGCCAAGTCAGTAGAGGGATCACGTGCAACCATACCTCTAGGTGTGAGGTGGGGCAATGAGAAGCGAGTCCCAAGAAGGCTGAAATAGGGGCAGGATCCTTGAGGTACCCAACCTCTTTGATTAGAGCTTGCTACAGGAGCCCTGACGAGTTGTAGCAAGACTGGCTGAGTGGGTAGAGATAGATGCAAATGGAGCGGCAGAGGGAGCTTCAGCATCAGAGGGTGTTTCTATCCCAACAAGGAGGTCAGTTGGGAGATTAGTTACTTACTTCTCAGTAACTAAGTTGCAGTGCAGCACGATGCAACATGATGAGAGGAGGTGCAGTGCGGATGCAGTGCTGGGAGATAGGACCAGCAACAACATGGATGCAGCGGGAGAAATCAGTGGGATTGATGCAGTCAGAGATCAAAGTGACAGAGGCTAGAGTAGTCAGACACTGAAGAGCACAAAGGTGCAGAGTTTTTAGTCGACAGAGGCAATAACAGTCAGAGACTTTGATGACAGATGCATCATGCTGATTCAGGTTGTATATTTTTTTTTGTTTTTGGAGTTGCTGGAGCAACAACACTTGAGAGAAGTGTTGCATGTAAAACATCCCAAAGGTTCAGGATCAGGTTCAAGTTGAAAGCATTTCTTGTTGAGAGGGGTGTTGAAAATAGCAACAAGAAATGCTAAAAATAATATTGCTATAAATAGCGTTTCAGGTACTAGTGTTGAAAATAGCAACAAGGAATGCAAAAAATAAAAATGCTAAAAATAGCATTGCTATAGATAGCATTTCAAGATATATTCCAATCTAATTTGTCCTTGAGTTAAGATTGAGAATTAAAATTCGAATTTAGTCTCACTAGTTGTTTGAAAAATAATTAATTAATTCATCTTGAGTTAATTAGTTGAGGAAAATCAAACATGAAGTCTTTGTGAAGACATGCAACAGTTATCCCTCTGATTGAGGAAGTTATCCCTTAATTAAGGAGAAGTTATCCCTTAATGAAGGAGATAAGGATGAGTTGTATTTGAGTTGTAATTAGTTAGCTCAGTTAACTGAGTTACGTCCAGTTAAATTAGTTCCAAACAGTTTGTGGAACTAATTGCGAGATCAATCAGTTAATTCATGCATGCATGCAACTAGTGTTCTCCAGATAACTGAATATTCTCTCATAAATAACTCATGCATGTCAGTTCAGATAGAGAATCAGTTGAGATTAAAGACAAGGACATTGTACTATCAGTTGGAGGAGTTTTCCTATAAAGGAAACTCATCCATGCAGAAGGAATCCATTCCTTTAGGATTGCGTAGTTATTTAAGAGGTCAGAGCAATGTGTGAGGCGAGAATCACATAGGTAGTAGCTGGAGGACCCAGGAGAAACTGCACAATGAAATAGGAGGCTTGGAGGATTGAAGGAAGGCATATGTGTTGTCTATTCTGTCTATGAACAACAGTGAGGGATTGTACTGAGAGCTGGATAGCTTGAGAGCTAAAGGTTTGTGTAATCTTGAGATATTTCCACGTGTATGATAATACAAATAGTGGGGTTTTTAGTTGAGGCTTTCCCCAAAGTATTCTTCTATGTTTCATGTGTGATTGAATATTCTTCTTTGTTATATGTGTTCTGGTTGATCTTGCTCAAAATCGATTAATCGTCTGCAAGTTTGATTGTAGAAGTAGATTAAGTATTTTTCTTTAGTACATTGCATAATCAATTTCATCTACAGTGAGAATTTCTACAAACTTGAAGTGTTGGGTAAGGGATCCATCAAAGTTCAGGATGACACGCAACCAGATCTACAAGACAAAGACACTCAGGAAGTCTTACCAACTGTTGGTCGTCTTTTCATGTCACTTGTATTGCCAAGAGAGTATGGGGACCTTCCCACAGAGTTGGGTTGTTATGTTGGATCTAGTGGCAAGTGAAGGAAAGCATTTTAATTGGTTTGACATGTTGGATCTCTAGCTAAAAGTGCATGTATCAAATGCCCATAGTTCACTCAAGGATCAACAAGAAATATTCTTCATGTCTACCTACCTGCTCGATGAGATCTCTACCCGTCAACAATTTCCAGACATGGGTTGGGCATGGTTACCTTAAGAGAATGTTGTGAACATATATTGCAAGTTGTTCTTAGAGTGCAACTACCGAGGAGTCATGACTAGACTATCTAACCACTTTATTTCCCCTCTATACATGATGATCTTTGAACAAGATCCACCTTACATGTCCTAGGCAACAATGGAGGCATTGCTGGACATTGCAGATTGGTACGCCTCACCCAATGGCACCTTCAATAGGATGTACAGCTTGGAGAAGGTTCCACATTTCTTGCTAAAGTTTACCATAGACACACATCTGTTCATTGAGAAAGACATCAAGATCACATGGCAAGACATCAACACTATATGCACAGGTGATTTTGGAGAGAATCTGGAGGATCGTCATGTCTATGTCAACATTCATGAGTCAGAATGGTATAAGGTTGCATGTAGGTATCCCACCTTCTCATTCGTAGACTTGATCCACTAGATTCTTTCACACACTAATCCTGAGACGATGATACTGAGCAATGTCAGTGGGGTAGAGCTTGCTATCTTCAATATGGAAGATTATGAGTAGATGTATCATTTTCTGCAACCGGTGAATAGGATGGATGCACCATTCTACACTCCCGACAACAATGTGAACACAAGAGACATCTTGAAGCATTGGGTAAGGGAGCCATCAAAGTTCAGGACGACACCCAACCAGATATACAAGACAAAGACACTCAGGAAGTCTTACCAACTCTTGGTCATCTTTTCATGTTGCTTGTATGACTAAGAGAGTATGGAGACCTTCCCATAGAGTTGGGTTGTTATGTTGGATCAGCTGGCAAGTGAAGGAAATGTTTTCAACGGGTCTGAAATGTTGGCTCTCTAGCTGAGAGTGCATGTATCAAATGCCCAGAGTCCACCCACGGATTGACAAGCAAGATTCTTTAGGTTCAACTAATTGCTCGATGCAATCTATGCCCATCAACAGTTTCCTAGGATGGGTTGGGCATGGACACCTTCAGTGAATGTTGTGAACGTATATTTCAAGTTTTTCTTAGAGTGAAAATACCGAGGAGTCATCACTAGACTATCTGACTACTTTATTTCCCCTCTATACATGATGATCTTTGAACAAGATCCACCTTGCATGTCCTAGGCAACAATGGAGGCATTGTTGAACATTGCAGATTGGTACGCCTCACTCGATGGAACCTTCATCAAGATGTACATCGCGGAGAAGGCTCCGAATTTGTTGCTAAAGTTTGCCACAGACAATTTGGTTATGCAGGAGGTTGCATACCACATCTCGACAGGGTTATCAACTAGACTACACAGGAAGAAGAAGACACCATGGCCTATTCTTCCTTTGTGAATTGGATTGTATGCGATTAAGAGTTTGAAAGAAGAAGATAACTAGGTCAAGGACTTCAAGAAGTTTAAGTTTGGCACCAAGAGTTTCAATCCGTATGATCTGCATGGCTTATGTAGGGACCACTGTATGAGAGTGTACTATCCTTGGATCCACGGGGCATATCATTGGCTAGAGGAAGAGCCTTGGAGATATTTTTATAACTCCTCTAGGCTCAATGAACCGATCAGCATGGTAGTAGAGTAGCTAGCAACACTCAAGGCAACAAAAACAATAATGACAAGCAACAAACTTATGCAAGACAAAGGCAAGAGGAAGATTGCTGAAAGCGCAGAGGTGGAGCAAAGCTACATGTTTAAGGAAGATCCACTTGATGAGAGAGTAGATTTGGAGATAGAAGCAAAGAGGTGACAATGCGACAAAGCGGAGCGCAGAAAAGAAGAGATAAGAAAAGACTGGAAGAGATATAGAGGAAATTGCAAGAAGTAGAGCAGAAGCTTAAAGAAGAACGAGAGTTGTACAAAAGGGAGAAGGAAGTGCAGCAAGAATAGGAACAGTAACAGGAACAGGGTCAGGAACATGAACAGTAATAGGAGGAAGTGCAAGGCGCATAGACAAAGAAAACTGCGCTGATACATGTTGAAGACTCAGATCCACTAGTAGTAGATGATGAATAGGGTGAGCAGCCGCAGGAATAGTGTGTGGTCTAAAATGCATATGCAAATTAGAGCTTAATTTAATGTCAACCCGGGAAGGTAAACTTAGAAGTGCTTATCTAAAATATATAGATCTAGAAAGATTCCTAATTTGTCCAAGATCTTAAAATCCCGTTACAGGAACATATTCATTAAGATCTCTTTTAATAACTAATCAAGCCTAGATCTAACAATTGTTTGAAATCTTATGGTTCTCTTACAAGAACACCTTCAAATAAGATTCTTCCAATGTTAGAACATTTAACAAAACTTGAAAGCTGAAATCAAACAAAAACATAAAGTAAATTATAAACAAATAAGCATGCAAGTGAGGCCATGGGGGCCCTCCATAACTCCACAAGCACACCACTTTAATGGAGACTCAGATGTAGAAGCAAAATTGAAGTATGATCCTTTATTTCAGAATTCTAAGATTACAAAAAATTTCTGATTACAAATGGAGGAGATTGTACTCCTATTTATACAATGGGATGAGTAACAAACTCATAATGATCATCCACTAATCTACCTTCCCATTATTACAAAATATGATCCCACAAATCTCTCAAGCATTTTTAACTACTTTCCCATTATTACAAAATACGATCCCACAAATCTCTCAATAAATCTCTCACATATCTTGGATAAGATATGCCAACCAAATCCTCCATGATCTTCTCTTTAGGAATTGGATAAGATATTCCAACCAAATCCTCCATGATTTTATCCTTAGGAATTGGATAAGATATGCCAACCAAATCCTCCATGATTTTCTCCTTAGGAATAGGCTTGCATAATTATCTCCTTATTATGGTGGAGGAGATATGGATAAGTCTCTTGGAATTAATTCCTCACATATTTCCTACACATCACAAAACTCACATATTCTTGAGATATATATATAAAAGTATGTATATTTTCTAATATTTAATCATGAATTCACTTGTAATACAAAAATGAATAAAATGGAAAATAAGAAGGTGAAACCCAAATGTATGTATGAAAATGATATGATAAAAGGTTAATGGGTCGATGAGATGTAAGAAAAAGGTGGATGAAAATATGACGTTTCTGAGTCCCAACATCCTCCCCAACTGAACTTGTTGCATGTCCTCATGCAACCATGCATGGGTCTCTTTAAGAACATTTGGAATCTTGAACAAATTTGGATTTACATGATGATGTCTTTAATAATGAATGTTTCCAGGATATGTGAAAGACATGAGTAACAACTTACATTTTCTTATTGTTGGTTCTTGTGTGACAACCATGAATACAAAGAATGTTGGTTCTTGTGTTAACATCATTTATTTCGTTTTCTGTTCTCTTTTCTTCAATAATAATGTAAACAGTCACTAGAAATCATAAGCTATCAATGTGCATAAGAAATCCTTTTTGTAATGTTAATGAAGCATGCCAATATTGCGTATGAAGCAAAGTGCAACAAAGTATCATTGGGAAATAAATGTTCGTGAATGGTAAATGAAAAAAAATGGAGTGATAGTGGTGAAGAAATGGAATCATGGAAGTGAATATAGTTCTCCCCCCCTCAACTGAATTGGTTTCATGTCCTCATGCAACTTGACATGGCGCATGAAAGGAAATGTAGCATGGTGAGGGAATTTTCCAAAATATTCAAGTTAGCATATAAGGAATTGCATGATTAAAGATTAGAAAACAACATACTTCTACTTACCCAAGAATGATGAATTATGCAATAGGAATGTAGCTGCTGCTGCTGCTGGATAAGGAAAATGTGACTCATGTTGTTGTTACTGGATCCTGGGAAAGGAAGGAATCTGAACTGCTGATGCTGAATCATGGAAAAGATAAACGCTGAAAGTGGAACTGTGGTACTCTCATAGATCAGAATGCATGTTGCTGTAATTGCTGAGGGAGTCGTGAAAAAGTGTATAGTCTTCACCCACTACAAACCCGATGGTACAATTCTAAACATGCGAATGAATGTGTCGATGTCGAGCATGAATAGAAATCATTGGATTACCGGCCATTGATGTATTCCATTAACCAATGCGAGGCAACTCACCATTGATGTCAATGAGTGCCAAGGTACCGGAGTACATCTTGCGAAGTGCGAATGGATGTGTCGAGGTCGAGCCACTTGCAAGATCTGAAAATCAAGGGACATTGATGTATTCCCATAATCGCCAGCAAGAGAACTTGCCATTAAGGCATGCAGACCTCTAGGTACTCTAAATGAACTCTAGTCTATTTCCCAGATAAGGTGCTGATGTCGATGGAGCAAGACTTGTTGAAAGGTGGGCCTTAAGGAATCCCACATCAGTCAACGCGAGTTTGTACAAAAATATTTGGTAGGACTATAATGGAAAGAACACACGGACAAGCAGTGTGGATCAGCATGGCGAGGAAAACAAGGCAATGTAATCATGGAAAGGGAATGACTTCGAGCGTCCAAAAATGAATGTAAGGAAATGCATGGTGTATGAAGATGAACTCTTGCTGTGAAAAATGGATATGGAAATTTCATGCTGTATGGATTTACAATTGGTGGAATTCAAAATCTGCTTCAAAAAGGGAGGTGCAAGGTAGTGGTTGTGGAGTTGGATTTGTCTTTAGAATTTTTCATGAATTGTAGTCATTGGAAGACCAATTGTCCTCACAATGTAATCTCCTTATGATCACTTGATTATCCTATAACCTATAAAAAATACTTGGCAGAAAGAAAACATAAGTGTGTTCAAGAAGAAATGGCCATTTCCTTCATGATTCTTACGCAAAAATTTCATACCAAACAAAACATATTAAGGATAATCAAAGTGTTGAAATTGACTTAATCATGATATTAAAGTCAATCCATTCTTAAAAATAACCATGAAAAGTAATCCTCCCTGTTTGTTTCAGATGAAATATGCTTGGCAAAAAGATTGGCATTAGAAAGATCTGTTGTGTTCTGCATATTAGTATGTGATATAAAAGCATTCAACAAAAATATGTTATGCCAACTTGAAGCTATTGAAACAAGATAATCATCATTTATAGAATCCTCCAAATGTTTGATAAATCGATCCTCAAAATTTGTTTCCAACTGTTCCATTTTTTTATTTTCAGACCTGCATGAATTTTGTGAAATTTTTCCATTTTTTTATTTTTTTTTAAATAAAAAAACAAAAGAATGAAATTCATTTTTTTTTTTTAATAACAAAAATTAAAAAATCAATAATTTTTTTTTTTAAATAAAAAAATTAATTAAAAACTAATATAGAAAATTTCTAAAATAAATTAACACTAAAATGGATTTTTTTTTTCAATATCCTAAAAAACACACAAAATCCTCTAGAATCAATGAAAAATCGGGCTTTTATGTAACTTTGAATTCCTCTGCATATTAATTGTAAAAACCGTTTTTTCTTCATGTAGTTACCAAAATAGGGTCTCGAAGAACCACTATTTCCTCTTAGACCGTTAGGAATTTAAGCAAACGATTTCTGGGTTATATAGTTCATTCTATTATGGAAAAAACCCATGTCTTCGTTTGTCTATATTTGCCCTGGTTTTATCACAAACTTCTTTTCAAAACTGACATTTTTAAGGGGTTGCGTTTTGAAGATGATCTTTTTCTCATTCAAAATTTTTTTTTATTGTTGCATTGCAGATCAATTTTCCAGCAAGAGTATTTTTATTGGAATAAATCAATAGATTTTCTGATCTTCCAGATCACACAAAGCACAGGAAGAGAGCATACTAATCTCTTGATTTATTTTTATTTATGCAGGTTAGCGTGGATGGATAAAACACAATTAAGATCTGCAACAAAACCTTGCATTATCTACACTCTTTCTGCAATGTCACGGGGGCATTTAGACTCTTGGAAGACAAATCTTTTCGATAATCAGGCTCCTGGCTCATCCGTGATACAAAAACAAGACATAGAAATGCAAAGATGTGCCACTGAATTTATTCATGATGATTTATTTTTTGAAAACAAAACTAAAAACTTCTAATGATAACGACTTCTAATGACTTCTAATGAGATCTCATTTTTATTTTTCTAATCTATTCTACATTTATTTAAAAAATGTTTTATTTTCTAAGTACAAACATGCTTCCAGTGAAGCCATCTACGGACTAAAAATTCGAACATGCTCACATTAAGATTTAAAAATTTTACATTATGTTTTGCAAGTATGTGAGAATCCTGTCTTAGAGTTGGCTCAAGGTTATTGTCCTTGCTCTCCAAAAATTACCTGTTCAACATTGTCAAAGTCCTCATCCGTAGATGGATTAGTGAGAAATGGGGGGTTTAAAATAAAAACTGAATTTAAAATAACTATGTGCGAAATAAAAATGCTCCAAACTTTGAACTTCTTTACGAACCTGCTGTCACCAAGTTCCACAAATTATTCCATAAAAACAAATGCATAAAATAAAGACTAAATCCTTCTAGTTGCACTTCCCCGACAACGACGCCAAAATGTGTGTTCTAAAATGCATATGCAAATTAGAGCTTAATTTAATGTCAACCCGGGAATGTAAACTTAGAAGTGCTTATCTAAAATATATAGATCTAGAAAGATTCCTAATTTGTCCAAGATCTTAAAATCCCCTTACAGGAACATATTCATTAAGATTTCTTTCAATAACTAATCAAGCCTAGATCTAACAATTGTTTGAAATCTTACGGTTCTCTTACAAGAACACCTTCAAATAAGATTCTTCCAACGTTAGAACATTTAACAAAACTTGAAAGCTGAAATCAAACAAAAACATAAAGTAAATTATAAACAAATAAGCATGCAAG
>APFE030920087.1:81964-103499 GCA_000404065.3 Pinus taeda | reverse complement strand
GAAATGTATAGGGACTTTAGAAAGCATAAGGATGAAGATTCATCAGGCTCTAAACAAGATAAAGAAGAAGATGAATCTGATTCCCATGACCACTCAAAAGGGAAATGGAAAGAAGAAAGCTTCCCTACACATCCTAATAGCCTTGTGCATAATAAGAAAGCGTCTTTGATTAAGCTAGATGTAAAATTTGATTTGCCTATATATGATGGAGAGATAAAAGCTGAAAATTTGGACAATTGGATTAGACAAATTGATGTGTATTGTAGAGTACAGAACATAGACTCGAACAAGAGTAAGATTCAGCTGGCAAGCCTACCCCTAGGAGGCACTGTGTGGTCTAAAATGCGGATGCAAATTAGAGTTTAATTTAATGTCAACCCAGGAAGGTAAACTTAGAAGTTCTTATCTAAAGTATATAGATCTAGAAGGACTCCTAATTTGTCCAAGATCTTAAAATCCCCTTACAGGAACATATTCATTAAGATCTCTTTCAATGACTAATTAAGCCTAGATCTAACAATTGTCTGAGATCTTACAGTCCTCTTACAAGAACACCTTCAAATAAGATCCTTACAATATTAGAACATTTAAGAAAACTTGAAAGCTGAAATCAAACAAAAACATAAAGTAAATTATAAACAAATAAGCATGCAAGTGAGGCCATGGAGGCCCTCCATAACTCCACAAGCACACCACTTTAATGGAGACTCAGATGTAGAAGCAAAATTGAAGTATGATCCTTTATTTCAGAACTCTAAGATTACAAAAACTTCCAGATTACAAATGGAGGAGATTGTACTCCTATTTATACAATGGGATGAGTAACAAACTCATAATGATCATCCACTAATCTACTTTCCCATTATTACAAAATATGATCCCACAAATCTCTCAAGCATTTTTAACTACTTTCCCATTATTACAAAATACGATCCCACAAATCTCTCAATAAATCTCTCACATATCTTGGATAAGATATGCCAACCAAATCCTCCATGATCTTCTCTTTAGGAATTGGATAAGATATGCCAACCAAATCCTCCATGATTTTCTCCTTAGGAATTGGATAAGATATGCCAACCAAATCCTCCATGATTTTCTCCTTAGGAATAGGCTTGCATAATTATCTCCTTATTATGGTGGAGGAGATATGGATAAGTCTCTTGGAATTAATTCTTCACATATTTCCTACACATCACAAAACTCACATATTCTTGAGATATATATATATATAAAAGTATGTATATTTTCTAATATTTAATCATGAATTCATTTGTAATACAAAAATGAATAAAATGGAAAATAAGAAGGTGAAACCCAAATGTATGTATGAAAATGATATGATAAAAGGTTAATGGGACGATGAGATGTAAGAAAAAGGTGGATGAAAATATGACATTTCTGAGTCGCAACAAATAGGAACTTGGTTAGCAGGATGAACTAATAGTAGAACAGATGGACATGGAGATGGAACAACTGGAACATGACTAGGAGATTGACCTCATGCAAAAATAAATCGAGGTCACCACACAAGATTCACCAGCTCCAGTAGCAAAGCAAGTCCCAAGTGAACAAGGTGATACCATTCTCCTCGAGGATGATCTAGGAACAAATGTGTACAACATAGCCTTTGATGAGTCACAACACAGAGTTGTACAAGAACGTAGAGTGCACATCCCAGATGAGAATGCATCACTTACACATTTTGAAGAATAGGTGATTGTGTTAAATGTATGAAGACATCCAACTGCCATGGTTGATGCTACGAAGGCTTATGCGGAAGCCACAAGCTCAAGTGTGAAGTTATTGATAGCAAAAAATGAGCGCATGGATAAGGAATTGCAAGCAGCCATGCAGAGAGAGGAATAATCAACAGGATCCTCCAGTGCAGAGATGAAAAAGTGATACTTGTTGAAGTATCAAATCTTGAGACAGTCATGTGGAGACTATATGACAGGTTCGTCACTGTGCACAAGGAAGTTGTACATCTACATGGTCATCAACAGCTCAGCATCAAGATAGTGTGCACATTCACATACATATATGTCGTTGTTGATCATGTACAATCATGGAAAATGCTTCACTTGCACAAGATGATGAAGCCATAGGTAGAGTTGGACAAAGCACGCATCTGGAGTTTGATCTAGAAATATGAGGAACTCTCGCCACTCATCACCAATGTTGAGGCTTTATACGCACAATTGTTCAGGAGTTTGGATACCGCAATGAGAAAGTGCTGCACCCTATCAATTAGAACACTCACCGAAGACAATGAGAAGAACCAAGTCTGACTGGAGCTCGACACATACTTTGATCAGTTGATGCACATGGCCACCAACGTAGATTTGTAGATCAACATAGAGAAGATGCAAATATATGTCATCGGTCTACCCATGCTCAGGACTAAGATGCACATGTTACAGGATGCATTGGATAGAGGTTCCAGATTATTATAACCGAAAGTGATGGAGGAAAGAGTTCATTTCCAGAAAGACATCATCAAACAGTACACAGACACCATTGCGCAATACCAAGCTTAGAATTAGTTCATCACTGAATATCACAGAGAGGATGTTGAAGAGTTGGTCTTTCCATAATCGTCCGAGTCTTATGTTGTCTTGTCTGGCTGACTCAAGCCTATTTTTGTCCCACATGGGTTTATGTGGAAATTGTATTATTATTGTAAACATGATGTAAAGTGAAATTCCAAGTTCCATTAGTGGAATGCAAACAGTCATATGTAATGTAAAGAGTTATGTAATGAAGTTGAAAAGTCATGAGGGTAGTCCAAGAGTCAAAGTGGAATGTCAAGGTTCACCCACCCTTTTTATATATAGACCCTCATAACTCATAGAACAGGCTTTTGGGAGCCAAGCTTTTGCTAGGCATTGCTTAGAGAGGGCTTGGAGAGTATTTTGACAAGCTTGAATTCTCCACAGTGCAGAGAGAGTACATCTCTTTGGAGGAGTAGGCAATGTTGACTGTAACGTTCCACTATTGGGGCTAATGGTTGTCATGGTTGTATGTATGGATGGAACTTTCACTTTTATATAATATAACAAAGCCAACACGTCTTCATGCATATGTTTTTATTGTAGTTTGACTATTCTGGTTACTTTAGAAATGTATTTTGTTTAACTTATACATTTGTGTATGAACTACTCTGTATATGATTGTATGAATATTGTTGAACTTGTGTTGTTGGTTTAACCCATCACTTTGGATTATTGTCTATTCTGCTTTCCAACTTGTGATGTCATTAAACTCGTGTTTTCCTTTTAGGCTGCGTACTATTACATGCTTCTAAGGGACACCCTTCCTTTTCCCCTTCATGTGTTAGAACCTGCCCATGCATCTCTCTTGAATCACTGTAAGGTCACACACTTTCTTCCAACAAAGATATATTGGTTACCTTTGCGTGCTATTGCAGTCAAGGCATAGATTTACTAGCCATTGTTGGGACTCCTATTCCAAATAGTCTAAGGTCTAGTTGGGAATTATTATCTGGGAGATCCCTTGACATGTTGGCGAGTCCAACACCGTCAAAAAAACCTATTTCAAGTATTTTCTAAAGTAAATAAGGGTTTGTATTCTGAGAATAATTACGACCTTCTGTGATAAGGCGTGCTTGAATTCAAATTGCATCCTGTGGTATAACCTTGGAAGACTAGATGCAATATCTTGAATACCATTGTCAGACCTCCAGTAGCATAATTCTAGAAGCAAATTCCAGTGAATTTCTCATCAAGATATGAAGCCTAGACTATAATTCAGTTGAGGTCTTTTGGGGTAGTTTCAGATTCTTTTAGGAGACTGGTATGGCTACTTGGAATAGTTTCTTCTCTATACATTTGATGTAGATTATATAAAGTAGTTTAAAGACTAATACAAATATTGACATACCCATATGGTAGAGACTTGTAGTGAGTTGAAGTGGAATTACGCTTAATCTATAATGTTAAGAGCATACACTTGTCTGGAGTAGATCATTCAAAATCATGTTTACTTGAAGCATTTGTTATGATCATATCTTGTAGACATCTCCATGGTATACAAAATTTATGACATCATAATCTTGATATTGAAATAAAAGAAACGATTATAACAAAAGTTTGAATGTAATGACTTGTATCATCATCATGTAAAGTGGATTAGACTTTATAAAGCATTGAATACAATGATGTAGGCTCATCTTGAGAGGCAAAAATGTATGTGATAATACATGGTAGAGATTGAGTGCATGGTTTAAATTAATCAATACGATGGAAAAATCTTATTCTCTATGACTAAGTATATGTTTCTATAGGATTTGTGATTGAGTATTTCTAGCATATGACTTTGTATCATAGGTTTGACTGGAATTATCACACAATGATGAAATCCAAAATTTATGATGATAGATTGAATTAGGGCTATATGACTAACGAAAAAACTTGTATGGTTCACATCAAATTTGATGATGAAAAAAGAAGGAAGAAGTTGTTTTAATAGTTAGTGTTTGGCAACTGATGTTGATATTTTGATAGGGTTTGACAGTTTAAGCCTGTGACAATATTACAAAGATAACAAGGATGCTCCAACAAGTCTGCTTGGGGTAGCTCAAGTGGCGATGGTCGTGGAATGAAGTCTCACCGAACCAGAGATATTGGGTTCAAATCTTGTGCTACCCTCCCCTGTAGCGGGGTGAATAATGGACATATAAACTCGAAAATCGAAAAGACCTACCAAACTTACAAAAACAAAATAAGGAAATTTATGTGATTAATACTAAGATGATTTGTATTGATTGAAAGGTATGGTCACAATATAAAGGTTTGAGGCAGAGTATGAATGTTGTAGTAAGCTTAGATCGATGCCATGTTATTGAAAATATGACAGTGAGAATTTGATCAACTAGGGTTTAACAATCTCATGAGAAAATTTGTTTGTTGATAATTGAGAAGCCATCAGATTTGTTACTGAGATTGAGCAGAGATGAGCATTGAAGCTGCTAGGGTTTGATATTGATATACTTACTGAGAAGAAGCAACATATATTGCATTGTAGATTTTTTTGAATTAATATTGAGCACATGTGGATCTAGTTTGAAAATTGTGAAACATGGTTTGTCGGCTGGTTAGGGTGGCACGGTAGTGCTAGGGAAGGTTGGAGCCTACATAGGGCATTGGAGCATCCTTCCTCTTATAGCTGGTAAATAGGATGTTGGATCATCCTTCATGTTGGATCCTGTAAACCAGGGCATTGGAGCGCCCTTCTAGTTGCAGTTGGTGAACCAGGGAATTGGAGAGTCCTTCAGGTTGGAGCCTATAAACCAAGGGGTTAAAGCCTCACCCAGTTGGAGATGAAAATATTGATGTACATTTTATTGAATACAAATGTTAAGAAGCATTCAATATTTTTTCTCCCGGAAGGGTTTCCACCTAAAAATATGTTTTCTATTGTCTAGATGTTTGTGTATTGTTGAATAGTGTTGTTTATTGTTCATATGATGCTGATTTATGATTGATCTAATTGTAATGATACTTAATGCTATGTGAAGTTAAAAAGTACTTATTGAATATATTTTATTGATTCACCCTCTCTCAGTATTTCCAATATAAAGTACTTCCTTTGGGATTATGTAATGCACCTGCTACAATTCAAAGGGCGGTATTGGGTATTTTCTCAGCCTTAATCCATGATTGCATATAAGTATATATAAATGATTTTACTATTTATGGAAATACTTTTGAAGAGGCTTTAAAAAGACTAGAAAAATTCCTTGTTAGATATCAAGAAGCTAACTTTCATTAAGTAATTAGGAATGCTTTATGATGTTTAATGAAGGAATCGTTTTGGGACATAAGAAGTTTTCTTGGATTCACAGGTTATTATAGAAAGTTTATAGAAAACTTCACAAAACTTGCTTCACCACTTTTTAAATTACTCATTAAAGATTTTGAATTTCATTGGGATTCTAATTGTTAAAAAGCTTTTGATTTGTTGAAACAATTTTTTTTTTCTAAAGAACCCATCTTAAGAGGACCAATTTGGATCCTTCCATCTCATATTTCCACTGATTCTTCAAACACAACTTTAGGGGTTGTATTGGGATAGAAATATCTAACTCCTTATGCAATAAATTATACAGGAAAAAATTTAACTCTTGTAGAGTTGAATTACACAATTATAAAAAGTGGGTTGTTGGCAGTGTTCATGCTATCAACAAGTTTAGACACTTCATTACTGGATATGAAAATTTTATTCACACTGATGATTCTACTATTAGATATATTATGAATAAACCAACATCTAATGGTAGAATCAGTCAATGGCTCTTATTACTACATGAGTTTTATATTACCATTTTAGATAGGCCAGGAAAGGAAAACACAATTGTTGTTTTACTTTCTAGGATGCAAAATGATAATACTATAATCCCTGTGGTAGATAATTTTCTTGATGAACATCTTTTTGCAATATCTACTAAATCTCATTACTTAGTAGATATTGCTAACTATTTGGCTAGAGGAAAATCCATCCCTTAGTTATCAACAAAAGAATGACAAAGAGTTATCTAATCCAGTGCACGCTATTCTTGGATAGAAGGAGAGTTGCATCAAACAAGACCAAATTTAATCATTATAAGATGTGTCCGAGAAGATGAGGTACTTGAGATACTTAAAGCATGTAATTATGAAGCTTGTGGAGGAAAATTTTCCAACATACGAGTTGCATACAAATTACTTCTCTTGGAATATTATTGGCCTTCTCTCTTTAAGGATGCCAAGGAATATGTCAAGAGATGTGATAATTGTGAAAGGACGGGGAAACCTACCCAATATGATGAAATGCGTCTGTAATCAAGGGTAATAATAGAGCCTTTTAAGAAATGGGCTCTAGATTTGTTGAACGCATTAATCCTCCATACAAGAAAAAGAGGTACATTCTTGTTTGCACTAACTACAATACTAAATGGGTTGAGGCTAAGTCACTAAATTTTGCTACTGAAAATGGTGTTGTTACATTTCCTTTTGATGATATTTTCACTCATTTTGGTGTACCAAGAGTAATTATAATAGATCAGGGTGCACGATTCACATCCAAGCTATTGGAATTATGGCTAGTATGTTGGCCTTGATGTCAAACTGTATCATGATCTCGCTAGACTATGTCAATTTGGATCGTATCATACCCTTGGTAATTGATAGTGGAGCTGTAGGAGGATGCAAAGGTGCTGGATAGATAATGATTTATGATGATTGTAGGAGTGTTTCAGGAGGTTTGACATGGCCTGTATCCTAATGGTGCATAGATAGTGGATGCCCACTTCACATGTCTAGAAATAAGAGAAGATTTATCTCTCTCAAGAAAAACAAGGGTGGTGAAGTTATTCTTGGAAATAGTGCATCAACAAAGGTTCTAGGAAAAGGTAGAGTTGATCTTGATGTTAAAAATACAGAAGCAACTAAAGTATTGTTGGTTGAAGGGCTAAAGTAGAACATTGTAAGTGTGGGCCGAATAATTGATAAAGGGCATGTAGTAATATTTACCTCAATAGAATACAAAATTATAGAAAAAGACACTAAAAAGGCTATATAAAACGGAATAAAAATATAGACAAATTATATGAACTAAAGAAAAATCCAAGTGGAAATAAGAGGCCAATATCTTCCTCTTCAAATTCAAAGTAGGAGAAGATGGTCCCCACTAAAATCTATTGTATCTAACAAATATTCCTAAAAGGAATTCAGAAATGTATAAGTGGTGCATGAGATCCAAATGATAAATGCATTGAAAAGAAGGTTTACATGTGTGATGACCCCATGTTTTCTCTTGATACCTATTCTTTTGATATAAATGACTTATGCTACTAATGTTGTATCTGGTGAGGCTATTGTGATCAACATTTGCGATGTATCTCTTCCAAAGAAGGTTTTGAAGGTCATGGCACATGTTCATGGGGAGCCTCTCATATGGATCCAGTGTTTTAGTAATTAATTGTTGACATTATGGTCCCTTGCTAGCAAAAAAAGAAAAAGGAAAAGGCATTGCTTGGACGGACTAGCTATATCTGACATTGCTTCATTGCAGGAATTTATAATTGCTACCTATATGTTGCTTTGGATTGCATGATGAGTTCATGAGCTATTGATGGTGCCTCATTACAGAATCCTTTATTTTTGTTATTGTTGTATAGATTAGTTTTCTTACTTTATTTATTTGATGCATTTCTTGCTGTCGGTTGACACTTTCATTGACGAGGAGGGCTTATATGCATCTATTTTTTTTTATTATCAAGTGAGAGTGGGATTTCCATTAATCTAAACAAAATACATATAGTACACTTCTTTAACAAAGCCGAGCACGACAACATCAACTCTGTAAAACTTCAACAGACAACTGGGATATTAGAACCCCGAACCTAATGCCAACAAGGCTACAAAAGAATGATGACATGACAATCCACCCAGAAAAGAGTGCAAAGAATAAAAAATGACACCTAATAACTGTCTGCCCTTAGGGCGTCGCTCTGTAAAACCAACAGACTAAAACTTGCATATAGAACTTGAAGGAGAAGTTGAGAGATTCAACTCTCAAGCCACAAAAAACCAGAAGCCCATGAAGGCTAGGCCCACAGATCTGAAGGCCCATAACATTACCACAAGTGACCCCAACATCGTATTTATCCTTTGATTATATTTCAAACCTGATGACCGCTGATTTCGAGATGAAACCTTTCCCGTATTTTAATCCTACATATGGACCTGAAGAAAATCATAAGCCACCGCACTAAACTATTTCGGGTCTGAAAGGAGAATTAACCTTCGTTCATATTCTCTGCCCAAAATTCATAGGATGGAGGAGTTCTAAAGCAATGACTCCAACTTGCCCACTCTTTAGCCTGACTTACGGACCCAAATATTTAATAAGCCAGCTCACAATAAATTTTCGGGTTCGAATAGAGAATTATCTTTCGAGTTGTTTTCCGCCCGAAATCCATGGGATGGAAGAATTACTAAGAGATCTCGTCAACATGCCAACTCTTTGTAGTTTCTTACGGACTCGAAGAGTAAATATTCCCCGCTCTATAATCTTTCAGGTCCATTTGAAAAAGTATCCTACGTGCATAATTCCACCCGAAATACATAATTCCGCCGCCTGCCAACCTGCCCGCATTCTATCACTTGCTCCTTCCTTGTGCTTAGTCCACTTCCTGCTAATTCCATTGGTCTTCTCCCTACTTATTTCTCATACCTTGAAAGTGCTCCCTGTCTTCGATAGCCTATTTGTGACAGTCCTCACGCAATTTCCTTGATGGGATCATCATTCAGTCATATCTTTGATTGTTTCTTAAACATAGTACTCCTTCGTTTGCCAAATGATCTGCTAATCTGTTAGTTGTTTTGTGCACATGAACAAAATTGAGGGATCTTAGGGTTCTTAGGTGGGATTGTATGCGTTGATAGACCTGCAATAACCTCCAATGTTTCAACACTCTTTCTGGTGTTGTACCATTGCATATCTTCTTGACCGAATTGATTATCAATTCAGAGTCAGCTTCAATGATGGCATTATGTAACTTTGTTTCCATCAAGATTTGTAGGCATTTCACTAAGGCCATGAGTTCCACCATATTGTTAGTAGCTTTCCCCAAATGACTATGAAAGATGGATTTTATGTTACCTTGCTCATCTCTTATGATTCCACCATAACCAGCTGCCCCGGGGTTTCCTTTAGAGGCACCATCCATATTATATTTCAAAAAAACATGAGGAGGAGGTTGCCAAAAGTCCTTCTCCATAATAGTATGCCTTACAATCTTGCTTATTCCCTAGGGGAAAGGCAATTGGAGACCCAAATGCAATAGTATTTGTGCATCTTGGTCTTGAGGTGGGTTCTCGAGGTTTTTCTTTTATAAATGTTCCCACAATCTCTTTGAGCTGTCTAATGATTTGAACCATGATGCTCTGATATGAGCCTATTATGTTCTTGACAATCCTATTGTTGCACTCTTTCCAGACATCACATATTAAAAAACCCGGAACCAGAGTCCAAGTTTTGTTGATTACTTCATTATCTGAGAAGTTTTTCCTCCAATTCTTCAATGTGTCAGTGATACTGAAGTTGTCCCTATCTGTTTGTCTGAAGATTAAAGCCACCCAATTCCACAAGGAGGAGGTGAATGGGAAGAGGTTGAGTAGGTGTTCAATAGTTTCTTCTTGTGATTCACACAAATGTCATCTGGATGGACCAACTACACCTCTTTTCTGAAGGTTTTCCCAAGTTAGGATTTTTTTATGTTGCACCAACCACATGAACAGATTGATTTTCATCTAGTGGGATTCTGCCATAGTTCCTTCCATACCTTATTAGGGTTTGGAAAGTCGAACCCTATGGCCACTCTCTTGGCTTCTTTGAGGTTGAAGTTGCCTTCGTTGTTTCTTCCCCATCTTAGTTGGTCAGATGATGTTGATGTCAAAATCTTTCTTTGTTTCAAGATCTCAGCAAGAGCATCTTCCTGGGCCTTCAAAGGGGTCTCCTCACTGTATACTAGATCCTTCCATATTCTCCATTTTCCCTTGTTCCTCGCCTGATCCCAGAAATCACTTACCCTAAGTAGACCTTTATTATCGGTGTCATTCTTGAGATTTGTTAGTCTCCTCTCAATAGGTTAGGTTCCTACTGCCATTTGTCCTCCCAAAACCAAGCTAGGTTACCATCTCTAATCTCCCAGAAACTATGCTTCTGTACAATTGCTCTATTCTCGTAGGCATTATTCAAGATGTGGGAACCCTTGATGAGCGCAGACATTTGAATGTGATCTTTTTCTTTCCAATTATTTTCATACTTCTGTTTCCAGATCTTGGCCCACGAGGTTGCTGATTCCTTTAGCCATCTCCACCATAGTTTAGCCCCTAAAACTTTTCTTAGGGTTTGAGGGTCATGAAGTCCCAAACCACCATGGCTCTTAGGTTTACAGAGCTTATCCCATGTGACCAAAGACCATTTCTTTTTCTCTTCCCCTTTGCCCCAGAGAAAGTCCCTTTGGATATTTTAGATAAGATGCAAAACTCCTTTAGGATCAAGAAGAGTTGATAACATGAAGATGGGAACAGTTTGCAGGACAACTTTTGTTAGCACTAGCCTTCCTATTACATTCAAAGATCTGCTTGTCAATTTTCTGACTTTGTCATAGAGGTTATTGGTTACTGGTTCCCAAACTTCCTTGCTCAGAGGTTTGTCTGTTAGAGGTATTCCCAGATATTTGGAGGGTAGCTGTTCTCTTTGGAAGTCGAGAATTTGGGTGAGGTTTCTCTGAATAGCAATGTCAATATTAGAAAAGAAAATCTTTGATTTGGTAAGGCTTACCTTTGTACCAACAACCATGGCAAAGTCATTCAGGATTTGATTGAAATCTTTAGCTTCCTTGACCGTGGGTGTACCTTGTAGCATAGTGTCATCCACATATTGTTGATGAGTCAAGGAATCTCCATTTAGGGTGAGTTTGAGACACTAGATTTTGCCTTCTACCTTGGCTGATTTGATCGCATTTCCTAAACCTTCCATCATGAGAATAGAGAGGAAGGAGGGGAGAGGATCTCCTTGTCTAAGGCCTCTCAAAGGCCTAAACATTCTGGATGGTGAGCCATTAAGCAGGATTGAAAAACTTGCTGTGGAGACAAGGGCCATTACCCATCTTATCCAGTTGTGCTCATAGCCATATGCTTTTAGTACTTCCTTGATATAATCCCAACTTAGTTTATCATAAGCTTTCGCTAGGTCAAGTTGTATGATCATACCTACTTGCTTCTTACTCTTGAGAGAATGTACCACCTTGTGTGCTTGAATGATGTTATTTAGAATTTGTCTTCTTTCCACATATCCAGTTTTCTCCTCAGACACCAGAGTTGGAAGAAGTGGCTTGAGCCTGTTTGCAATTAATTTGGATATAATTTTGTACACCACATTGCATAAGGCTATGGGTCTAAATTTGTCTGGTGTCATAGCTTTTTCCTGCTTTGGAATCAAAGTTATGAATGAGGCATTAAGCACCCCAAAACAATTTTCGATTTCCTTGAGTCCTCCACCACATCAAGGATATCTTGTTTGACTATTTTCCATAATGCTTTGAAGAAGTATACATTGAACCCATCTGAGCCTGGAGCTTTCCCATTTTACATCTCTTTAATGACTTCGCTGACCTCCTCTTCAGTCACTGGCCCGTTAATATTGTAATTTTCTTCTCTCATTACAATCTTTGGAACGTACTTTGTGAAGTTGTTAATGAATTGTGATATGTTTATGAGAGGTTCCTCTACTATGCTTTGGAAATGTTGTGCTAGAGCAGATTATATTTCTTTGTGGGTGATGAGCTATTTTCCTTGAGTATCTCTAAGTTTTGAAATCCTGTTATGAGCCCTGTGATCCACAGTTGACTTATGAAAAAAATTTGTATTTTTTCCCCTTCCTTAATCCATTGCACTCTTGATTTCTGTCTCCATAAGATCTCCTCTTGCTGGCATCTTTTCTCCCATTCCTGTTGAAGAGAGTCAGCTTGTATTTTCCTTTCCTAGGTAAAGCCATCTGTGATGAGGATCTCGTTAATTCCCTGTAATTTCTGTTCAACTTCTTTTTTGGCTTTGAAAATATTGCCAAACTCATTTTTGTTCCAATCTTTGAGCCTAAGTTTGATGTGTTTCAGCCTCTGATGTAGAAGGAGCATATTAGTTCCCTAAATGGGTATATATTCCACCCACCATTTTCCAATATTGCTGATGAAGTCAGGGTGGGTGAGCCAAACATTTTCAAACCTGAAAGGTATGTTTCTCAGAGTGCCTATAAAAGAGGTTTCTAGTTGGATAGGCCAGTGATCCGAGCCTCCAAAAGGGAGGATGAAAGCATACAAGTCAAGGCCTGTGAGAATGAGGTCCTCAGAGATTATAAATCTGCCTAGTTTAGAGGCTACTTGAGAAGCCCTTCCCCGCTTATTATTCCAGGTGAAGGTACCATTTTTAGTCTACGTATCCACTAGCTATTTGTCATTTAGGAAGTTCTGGAAGGCAATAAAGTCTCTACCTAGTGTTCTAGTCCCACCTTTTTTTTCTAAAAGAGATCTGATCATATTAAAGTCCCCTCCCAGAATCTAGGGTATAACAAGATGTCCTTCTCTAAGCTCCTCCAGTGAGATAAGAAGCCTGAGATTGTCTTCCAGTATTTGAGGACCATAGACAGTTGTGATCAAATAGACATCCTTGTCACCCAAAGGTTGGATCACCATTGAAAGGTAGTTCCTAGATGCTTCAGCATCTAGGATTTCAAGTTTCTAGGGGTTCCAAAGTGTGAGAATCCCTCCTGCTGTGTTGTCTACTTTAACTTCTAGATATTCATACTTGATTAGCCATTTTCTATGTATCTCTCTTATTTTATCTATAGAGCATTTTGTTTCCTGGATAAACACCATATCAGGTTTTTCCTATTTTATTCTATTGCTAAGATTTATTTGTTTCCTTTTACTTCCTAGACCCCTAATATTCTAGGTTTTGAGTTTCATTAAGAAAGATTTGTAAATGAGTAACTAGTAAGATCTTTCATCTTACCTGAGTTTATCATGAGTTTCCCATACTCAGTCAACAACTCATTTTGTCTTTTCCTTCCTATTTTCCTGCTTGGGTTTTTGAACGAGTGTCCCTGTGTTACCTCCATCATTTTCACCCCTCCATTTTCCTGGCTATCGTGGTTTCTTTTGACTCTAGAACCCTTTGATTGAGATCTCTAGAGGAAGAGCTATTGCACTCTGTCAAACTCCTCTTGTGGTAGAGAATCCACCCCTTTGGTGATTCCTTGCTACAAGAACTTTTCTAGATCGAGATTCTCCCTTTCAAGAATTTCTTGCAGATCATGGTCCTCTGTTCCAACCTCGCTTGGGGTCACCTCGTGGTCCTTGTCAAGTTCTGTGGGGCTTGGAAGATCTTCCTTCAGTTTGTTGTTTTCAGGTATATCCTCCATGCTATCATCTCTTTCCTTCTCTGCAGGATTATCCTCCAGTACCTGGTTCGTCCCATTGTTCCCACCTTCTTCTTCTAAAATCTTGAAGCTATTGTGACTTGGGTGCTTATCCTCATTGGTTTTCTACTAGTACTTTTTCCCTCCTTTGCCTTTGCCTCCCACTTTCGTAAAGCCTTCGAGATCTTTGCCTGCGTTGGTTTTATCACTATTCTCTAGTTTGTTTAATGGGCAGTCCCTAAAGAGGTGCCCATGCTCATGACATTTGCGACATCTAAATGGGACATGTTCATAGTCCACCTCCTGCACCCATTCTTCATCATATACTTCTAGAATGATTTTATCTGGAAGTGCTCCTGATAGGTCTATCTCTACGCATATATGGGAAAAGGAGGTGTATTTTCCTCACAGAGTCGCATCTGATATTTTTATAAAATGATCTAATTTATTGCCTATGGATTTTAATGATTATGGCAGCCAATAATGTAAAGTTAGGGAGTAGAGTCTTATCCATACCAGTACTTATGTGAATGTCTCTCGTTCCGAGACAAAATTCAACACCCATGGTCGCATGTCGAGGCCTGCAGTAGCATAAAAATACAGTCCTCCTTCGAACACCCTATCTTTGTCCTCTAGGTTTGTGAAGACCACTGTGAAGAAACCCTTGGACCCGAGATGAAGGTTTATTTCCCCCTTTGGTTTCCAGTGGTTTTTTATCCAATCATGTAGTGCCTTCTCTGTTGGCCATATCCCCATAAATTTGCATATTACCTCATACACCACCATGTGATCCCTGTGCACCTGTAGCGTTGGATCGCTTAACACAACCTAGGATGTAATGGTTGACCTAGGTTTATAGAGTCCTGTTATATTCTTGTGCTCAACTCTCTGGCTTCCTCCTCCTATTCTCTTGTCTCTTTTGACCTCCTCATGATTTTCTTGTTGTTCATGAGCTCTACTGTTTTTTGGTTTTCTTGTGTTGATCCCCAATTTCTGCCTCCATTGGTTTCTTGAAACGGTTTGAAACAATTTCCCTGCTGATATTCGCAACTTCTTGACTATAGGAGGGAGTGGAACTACCCCCTCCTTCCCCCTCCATGGTAACCAGCACTGCTATCCCGTTGCAAACCCTCATTGAGCTCGCTCCCTCGCTCCGCCCACATCAGCCTAAAAGTTCAAAATCCACTTCTTAAGACTTCTTCATTAGTGGCTTGACATATTAATTGATGACATTCTTATCAAACAAGAGTTATGACATCATCATATCAGGCTTATATGCATCTGTCACTATGTCACTGTGTTGTGAATATATATGATATTGCCATGGTTAATCAATTTAATGGTCTATGAGAACTTTAGATGCCACAAAAAATTTCATTGACAATACATTTACAATACTTCAAGAGCACATGTATAAGCCATTATTGTTTCATCTTTGAAAGACACATTGGGTCCAACATGCATTGTAAAAGTATGGTCATTTGATGGAATGATGTAACTTGGGTCTATGTAGTCATGAATCATTGGTTTGTGATAGGCATGCTTGTATAAAAGTCATATATCCGTCATATGTTCTTATTACAACTATCTATTTGTTCCAAGGAGATTTGTACTTGTATTACATATCATTGTACCCCATTAGCCAAAAATTGGTTTGTCTCCTGCACTTGGAAAGGAGGTTTATTATTGGTATAGTGAAAAAGAGAATATGGTTGTAGCCCCATTATGTCCTTAGTGGAAGCATGGTTAGCTTGTGCAGTCAAGTTATTTGCAAGAGAAATATTAGCTTCTATAAGAGGATCTACTTTGTAATGTTGAGAATTTCAGGGAGAGTACTTCTCTTAGCTTGGTATTGCCATTTTCCCTTGATGTAAAAGGTGGAGAGAAGGAATTGGTGTTTTGTAGGAGGTTGATGTCAAGTCCAAAGGGGGATATTTTTCAAATTATGGCTAGTGTGATGGCCTCGATGTCAACTCGCATCAAGATCTCATCACACTATGTTAACATGGATCATATCATACCCTTGGTAATTGACAATGGAGTTGCAGGAGGATGCATAGGTGTTGGATAGATAATGATTTATGATGATTTACTAATCATTGTAGGAGTGTTGTAGGAGATTTGACAGGGTTTAGAGATCTTTGATGAAGTAGTGAAACAGTGTGGAAAATTTTTGAGCAGAAGATCTAAGTTTTTTCCTCATATTTCTAGCTTCTCTAGGAGACAACTTTGCATAGTGTGAATTTCACTGGGAGCCAAATTAGAACCCTACGATGATATTCGCTGGGAGAATGTGTCTTCCTTGTGAAAATTCCTATAGGTGAAAAATTAGAAAACTATGGGAACAACCACTAATTTTCCCAAGGAATTTTGTGCGTAAAGAAATCTAACGTTTATCTAATGCAGTCAAACATTAATATCAATGAATACCTTGGATTTTCCTATGGTCATGGGAAGGAAAAAGAGTTATAAATACTAAAGTAATCATCCAACCTAGTGTGTAATTTTTTAATTAAGTCATCTCCACTTTGGAAGAGGCAATTGCACCAGTGCATGGAGGTTAGAGTTGATCAATCTTCAAAAGATGTAATGGTATGGTTTTGATAAGCATGTATTGTTTGTCTTGATAGATATGAACTCTACTTATGCACACCAAAAATAAGAGATGGTAATATGATCTATTTTAGTCCTATTTCATCGGTGAGAAAATGTACATGTGTGGTATGGAAATTCATTATTCTATGAAGTAATCACACTAATTTTAAGTTCTAAATAAGTCTACTTTTAGGAACTGATTTACATTGGTAGTTTTAGAGATCGATGTCTTAAGTCAAGTCTTATTTGTCTACAAACCTAGATCAAGTGCATATAGTAGTTTTTTTACTGTTGAAGGTGGTTGATTTGTTTTCTTTGTGCACTACAATTTAATCTTTGGAGGTTTCTCTTATGAATACTCATGCATGTTGTGTGTGGAGCATGATTGTTCAGAGGTCTTTGTTTCAGCCGGATGTATACCCCAGGAAGTTTTGTACACCCCTCCACGCGGGGGGGACTTGTCCCCCCCGCGAGGGTTCGGGGGGCCAGCGGTCCCCCGGCGGGGGCTCGGGGGTAGCGCCCCCGAAGCTAAAAACATATGTAAATTTGCCTTGTAAGAGTATAGTAATTTCTAGTCAATCTGAGTCATTCATTAGGCGGATGATCTGACGGTAGAACTTATGTTTAGTTTAGGGTTTTTTTCCCTAGAAGGCAACCCCTCTCTTTGTATGAGGGTATTGTATTTGAGGCAGCGATATTGATGTGTATTTAGTGTGTGAGCGAGAAACATAGAGGTGAGACTGTGAGAGAAAACAAAGGATATTACAACGGCTTTGCTGTAGGTTGTGTCTCTTCATTTTGCTGGATAATAAAAGGAAGGACTGGCTGTTCGAGGTGGACGTAGCCCAAACTGGGTGAACCACGTATATCTGTGTCTCTCTTGTTTTGTGCGTTTTCTGTGTTTATATTTATGCAATATTTTATGTGTTCCATTGCTCCGTAATATATAATTTTCTAACAATGCATATTCCTTTCTTATTATAATTCTCTTTAAGCTCACGCACACTGTTTATGCTTGGATGCACTGAGATGATGCATAATTCATTGTAGAGATCAATCCTTGGTGTATATGACAGAGGTTTTGTCTTACAAAATTTATGATACACAAAAATTAGGATTTGGGCAGAGGTTTATCATTGTATTTGGGGATTAATTTTGACTTGTTGCATAAATTAAGTATGCAAGGAAAAACTTGAATTCTAACTTGTTTATTTTGACCCATGTTCTAATCACAGGAAAATTGCCCTAATTTGTTTAATAGAGGTTAGGTATGAAAAGATGTGTATGGTAAAGGTCTATGGCACTAACAATAATGTGTTCAAGGTCTAGAAAGTTATGAACAAAGTTCAGGGTTCTTGTAATCTATGATTAGATCCTATAGAGATAGATATTAATTATTATGCTTGGTTATATTTTGGACTAACGAAAGTTTTGTGGCTTAGATATTCATGCTTAATAACATGATCCACTAATTTTAAGGGCTATTGAAAAATGCAAAAAAGTGAAAAACCGATGTCTTTCTAGGTATAATTATTTCTTTATGCAAAGATCAACAACAAAGGCTTATTTGACATAGTTACTTATAAATTAATGTTGCTGCTTGTCTAGATTGACCTCATGATCTTATGACATAAGTCTGGACTTTTTTACATTCGTAGATCAATGCTTTGGGCATAGGCATTGTATACATAAGTGTTTTGTTGCTTGTTATATTTTGTGGATATCAATATCAACATTTTATTTTGTCAAAGAATTTGATTGTTGGATGATGGTTCTTTGTGCTAATAGTGAGAATAGGTTCAATGAAAAACTGTAGGGATTGTTTCATGATGATCTATTTTGCATACTAAGGGGAAATCATTCTTGTTACCTGTTGGGTTACTATGATCTATGTTTATGGCCCGAGTTTGATATTGCTTGTATGGTGAACGATCGATATTATCATTGGGGTTTTTCAAATATATTGTCTTAATGAGGATGCTACTTTGAGTTTTCTTCCAGTTGTATTGTGCAGAGATATGATTTACAGAAATATAATGATTACAGGGAACACCTTCACTCATTAAAACAAGTGTAGTGTGCTGATTGATGTACTCAGTCATGTGGATATTAATTGATGTATCTGTTCTACACTTCTTTGGTTATGATGGTTATGATGCATAATTGATATAAGGTTGAGTCATTTCATGTATGAAGAAATGCTAGTATTGGATTAGGGTTTGGCATTGGATAAGTTATTGATGGTTTGAATTAAGAGGTTGATTTTTGAGCAGTGAATATGGTTTAGCATTTGATAATATTAATGAACTAGGGTTTGATGAATGGGTTTGTTACATAGAGTGTTTTGATTGATAATTTTATAGAGATCAATGGTGTATTGACTATATCTGATTACTGATCAAAAGTTTATTGCAAAGATTTTTTTTATTCAATGATTGAGCATAATGTTGCATGTAGTTCCATTTTGAAAAGTGGATGAAAAGTGGCCTACAATATTAGTGTTGAGTAAAGTGGATCTGTTGATGGTGCTGGACCTGCCAACATGTTAGGGGATCTCCCCAGTAAGAAGTCCCAATTAGACCTCAAACCATTTGGTGTAGGAGTCCCAGCATTGGGTTGTATGGTAATGCCTTGACTGCGGTTTCACATAGAGGCAACTAAGATGTCCCTATTGGTAGAAAGGGCGTGACAGATGTGGTAAGTCAAGGAAGGTGCATGAGAGGTTCTAACACACTGAGCGTGAGGTGAGTGTGCCCCTTGAAGACCTACAATAGTACGCGGCTTGGAAGGGAACACACAAGCGAAGATGCATCACAACATGGAAGGAAAGTTACTGAGCAATCCAAAGTGATGGTTAAACCAACAACACATTTCAGAAAGATTCACACATACTTATACAAAATAGTCCATACATGCATGCATAAGGAAAAAAATACATTTGTTATTTAGAGTAAGCAAGATAGTTGGAATACAATAAAACATATACATGAAATGTGTTGGCTCTGTTATTTTAAGAAGTGTAAGTTCCAATCATACAATACATCCATGTCCAACCACTAGTTTTGATAGCGGAACGTTACAACCACAATCGCCTACTCCTCCAAAGAGATATACTAGCTTTTTGTAATGAGAAGCCAAGGTGCATTAAAATACTATCCAAGCTTTCTCTAAGATACTCCTATCGAAGCTTGGTTGAAAAAAATCCTCTACAATGAGTTATGAGAGACTATTTATAGCAAAGGGTGGGGTGGCCTGTTACGCAGTAATTTGTCACCGTTGGTCACCGTCCCTGTTACCCTTGCTTTCGCACATTGGAGGACACATTTATGGACCTGTGACCAGTGACACAACTTAAAAACACTTGCATTGGATTCTCCTAAGTATGAACTTCAAAGTCCCTGAAGACACCTTTTGCAGATTAGCCCTAAAAAGTGCCCTTTTTCCATTAGCGCGGGTCCACAGTGTCTTACCCGCGCCAATGGCTCAGTTCTTCAAAAGAGGGCACGTCCATGGACGCTCTGTCATAGAGCAAAGCTCGCGCCACCTAAATTTGGTTATGATTTTTAGCCAGCGCGCACTGAAGTGTTTTTTCCTTCATTGTTCATGTAGTTCTCTGGGGAAAAATCTCACGGAAGTGGTCGAGTGTCATCTTTTTATCCATGACAACCAAGTTCATTGGCTATTCTGGGACAATGCTAAATCTTCAGTAGGTGTCCGGATACAATGCATACTTCCTCCTCCTCCATCTATAAATGACTGTCACCCTGCATTAAACCAACTAGTTTTTCTAGAGCTATTGTGAGTGCCAAGTTTATGCTGGATTGATAGTGAGAATTGAGAATTATAGAGGGGTTATGCTGCCAAAATATTGAGAGAGAAGAGGTCACTTTGCAAGTCGTATTTAGCTGCTTGCCCAGTCAGAGGAGGTGCAACTTCAGAACCCTTTGGTTGTAATCTTTCTCTGTTTTTACTGATTAATGAACGACTATCATTATGGTTCCACTCATGTGTCTTTCAATGGTATTTGAGTTATGTCTTTTCTGACCGATATATAATTGCATATACTGGATTTTACGCTTGTGTTTGTATCGTCCTTTGCGTGTGCAGGTGTCCGTTTACGTGGAGCGTAAGGATTGTGACCAGCCAAAGCAAAGGGACGGGAGCGGCGTTTCTTCTACAACTACTAGTGTTGGATTCCAGGTAGATCATCATGATCGATCTCTGATTTATGCAATTAGGAACCTGCGTGTAGCGTGGTGTGATTGTTGCTAGACTCGTGTTGGGCTAGTGGGATCCCCTCTGTCCGCAGAGGGGATTTACCAGTTCAACAATTTGGCGACTCCGCTGGGGACGCGTTTGTTGTTTGTTTTTGTGTTGTTTGATTTGTAAATTGTAGACGGAGTCTAAAGAGCGGCCAGGTAGCCTTCGAAACACTCCTGCTATGCAGAAGTGAAGTAGATCAACGCCACTTCAGTAAATCTCCGGTTCAGTTTAAAAACTGAACAATTTTCAATCTTGCCTTGCATGTCAATTTTTCTCTTGTTTATTGGCTTGAATAGCTTTCTGGGTTGAAGTTCTTGCTATTTCTTGCTTGCTGGCTCTTTTTAGATACTAGAAACCAAGCCTGGAACTATCCGTTTTGTTTTTTGCCTGGCAAACTTCATTAGCGCGAGTTTTCTTTTGACAGTCGCGCCAGACTGGTTAATTTTCTAAATTAGCTTGTTTGTCAGTCTTTTAAGCTTGGATCTGTGTCTTTTTGCTTCTTTTACACCTCCTGGAAGTTTGTTGGACTGTTATCTGACTGGTTGTTCTTTCCATCCTTCAGTTGTTCGCCTTTTTCCACCGATTTTATATCTTAGCCTTTGTGGCTTTGCTTATCGAGCCTTCTGTCGGATTTGTGATTTGCTGATCCAGTCATTTTATTGATTGATTTCCACATTCCTCTGGTAGTTGT
>APFE030920087.1:44497-55681 GCA_000404065.3 Pinus taeda | reverse complement strand
GGCTATTTTAGGTGATTTGTAAAAATGTACTATGATACAAAATATTCGCCCACTAAAAATTTAAAACCCCTTAATTTCGCCAAAGGGCGAACATTCGCCCCTAAAATTTTCTATGATCGTCAGCCTAGTCATATATCCTCCATGGAAACCTACCCTATACCTAAAGTTTTCCTGCCAAAGCAGGCCAGGGTGCATGCTCCCTGGGTTTCAGTCACATTCACCGAATCACTCGCGTTCATCAGGTGGATTGACTAGAGATTGATGAGATATTCCTTGCACAAAAAGACCATTAGGGATGGCACTTGACTATTAGCTATGTGTGAACTAGGGAATGAAAGCTGGTCTACGAGCTGGACCACTCTGCCTTCATGTGGAAAAAACATCACTCGAAAGAGCGAGGAAACAATAGATCCCATGCTATAAATGTAGTCATGCCCAAGGATTAGATTGTAATCTAAAGGTCCTCAGACTACCATTATGTTCAGGTAGACAATTTTCGTTCTCAAAGTTATAGGCAAACTTGGAAGGATCCCTATCGGTCGACTGGTTCCTTTGTTGAAGCTTGTCAGATTTCGCATCTTAGGCAAAAGCGATGGCGAACCAAGCGCTTTCTAAGAAGTTGAGGAAATGATACTCACAGAAGCCCCTTCATCTATGACAGTACCGACCATGACCATTCTGTAAGCTTGTACTATGATTCGGAATGGTACATTAGATGGTAGAGGGGGTATGCCTAGTAGATTCCAATCGAAGGAAACAACTAGGTTGCTTGGAGGTGGGACCGAATAAATGGCTAGATACATCTTGACGAACTTCCTTCCTGCGGTAAAGGAATGGGTAGATTGCCCCCATGTTCATCAAATTCGGTGTTGATGAAAAGAATTTGAACGATGTCGTTCTCATTCTCCTTAGTGACTATATCATCTGAAGGTAGACCTTCTGAAGACACGACTGGGTCGATTGCCGTCTCGAACTGTTGAATTTGGTCTAGTGTGGACTCAGAGGGTTTATCTTCAATGTAGATGCTTCATCCAACCACAAAGGTATGTCAGTCGGATTTTCAACTAGTGATGGACTTGGCAAGAGTTTCTTGTATCCAGGAGGAAGCCGTAGCGGTGAAGTAGGACAGTTATCCAAGACTCTTTTAGCTTCTTCTAGGAAGGGACAACGGTGGATGGCATGATCACCTTCACACAGTCTATAAGGAATTTTATATCTTCCTTTTTGTCCAGTGACTTCGTTTTCACTAGTTGACGGTGTACTTTCAACATGATCGTCAGAGGTTGAGGACACCAGATTTTGCAAGTGGGGAGACCAGTCCCTTAAGATCCGTGGGATGCAAGGACAATCTCGATGATAGTGGTCCCCTTTGCAAATGACACATGGATATTTAGGTTTGGACGGTGCATTGTGTGTGGATTTTTGCTAGACGATGCTTGGTTGCCCCCTTTTTCTGTTGGCTTCTTCTTCTTCTTCTCCTTCCCTTTCTTCTTCTTCTCTGTTACTTGGCTTTTAGCTTTACTAGCTTCACCAAGCGAAGAGGAAGAAGGAGAGGGAGAAACAAACAAAGTAGAAGGTTGGGGGGTAACTCTAGTATCATCTAGTTGCTGATTTGATTGCTTAGGAATCACGATGCTTTGAACAACAAAGGTCGAGAAGAGCCATACTGGCAGGCCAATTGTCAGTCCTGGAAGGGACAATGTGGCCATATGAGGTGCACCAACATCTTCCCAAGAGGAGAAAGGACTAAGATTTCCCCCAAGGGGAAATCCTTGGTTGGTGGACTCCATTTTTCTCAACCTAAGAACAACAAGGGAACAATGATGATATTCCGATTAAAATAAATTTTATGACGCTTTGACACAACTTTCTTTTTCAATTTTTAAGAGTCGAGAAAAAGCTAAAGATGACTCTAGTCGCCTTCGATTTTAAAGAGCTTGAAGGACAAGTGCTCAGATGGACCTTTTTCTTTTAAGGAGTCTGAAAAGGAACGAAAGTGACTACTCGGAAATCTAGACAGCGGATTACCCAAACCATCGCAAAACTTCATAATATTTTTTTACGGTACGACATCAATATTCCGAATGATGTGTCAGTGCATTTCGATCGTAGGGCGGTGACACAGCTTCGTAAGGATAAAGGATTGGCCTATTATGGTCTCATATATAACTGCACGGTACGTGGGAGCACAAGTCTGTACTGCACTTTCGTTTCAAGAGGAGGAATCACCCAACCTACGATGAAAGCGATAGTTACCAGGCTTTACGACACTGGAATACGTCTCTAGCCTAGACTTCTAAATGTTGTGCGTTAGGTTCCAAAGTGTTTTTATGTTCATTGAAATTTATTTTACAGTTGATCTTTCTTAAGAAGTTTGCCTTTAAGGTTCACCGTGTGATGTAGATATAAAACTCCTAAATATGTAATCTAAGATGATAAACAGTTGTTTATTTCTCTTTTTGCAATGAAAATCCTTGCTACTAAGGAAAGAGAAGTGAAATTCTTTCAACATAGAGCAGAGAGCACATACTAAGATGCACTATCCTAAATCAATCTCCACAAGCAGTCTAAATGAAAATGCACATGCATGTATTTGTTTTCCGCTTTCTTAATGTGTGAATGACGAAAGGAATGATAAGTACAAATCTGAACTATCTTTCTTTCAAAGCGACAGTACTAACAATTTTCTTTTCAAAAGACAAAAGGAAGACTAGGATGACACTTTGAGATTTTGAATTGAAAACTTCTTTCGACACTTGAAATACTATTAATTCAAATCAAATGAAAGATTAACAATGTAATCGACTATCAAAAGAGGAGGATTCTTTTCTTTGACTGAAAATGACACTTGCGACACTTTCAAATCAAAAGACGATAGTTCGATTAAGTTACTGTTTGCAAAAGAGAACCGTAAATGGTGAAAAATACATAAAAACATTCACAATTCTTTGTACAATGGAGGCTAAATAATGCAAAGGTAGGGAGTCTCAACAGTGGTATACTGATCACAGACAGCAAAAATCCTGAATAATGCTGAAGAGAATGAAGAAAAACCAAAATCTGGAGGCAGAAACAATCTTATCTGATCATCGCACCTGTAACACAGGGAAACAGGGATGCATCTCACCTACAACACATGGGAGGTGTGATGCATCTAGACTGTCAAAAGGAGACCGTGCGATGGTCCAAGGATGGGACTGGGCTTGGTTTTTGGTCACAATTTGTAGCTTAGTTCAGGGATTTAAGCTAAGCTAATGATAGTCAGTAAATACAAAACATAGGGGCTGATCTAATGAGGTTGCTTGAGCCACCACCAGGGCACTTAGGATGTTTGCAAGTTAGATGTTTAATTCATAAACTAACCTGGAGATTGAACGAAGCAGCGTTTATCTATTTTTCAGTTGCATAGCAAAAGAAGTTCGAAGGCTAGCTGGCATAACTTCAGGCTCTGTCTATAGCTTATAAAGTAAACAAACTAGAAATAAGCAAACAAGCTATACGTTCCCCAGCGGAGTCGTCATTTTGTTATCAGGAAAACTAGTGTCCTTTCAAAGCTGTTAGTCCCACTAAGACGGGTAGCTATCTTAGAAACAAACAAACTAAAGTTACTTGCATTTTCCTTTATGAGAAATAGATGAGAGGGAAGTAGAGAGTACCAACCTCAGTCTTTCGCTTGGCTCCTTGCTTGTTTCCTCTCCCCTTTGACAAATCTTTTCCGCTCCTTCCTCGCTTGTCTCGCTTCAAAGAACACCTGTAGAGTCAAAATAGCATAATACCATCAAATCATAGAGATCTATAATCATAAACAATATAGGATTAGACATATATTGACCATACAAATGCATATATCAATTCAATATTCAAAGACATACAAGAATATGGAGGAAAACTCAAATAGATTTATTGATAGAAGTTGTAGAAGAGAGGATTACAACCCATTGATCTAACCCAGCGCCATCCTCCCAGCATGAAAGCCCTTCTTCACCTCATGAAAATCTAGATCACCCAACACTCTGATGTTCCACAAAGAAACCAACAACACTTCCTTACAAGATGCAAAATTCCAGCCTCTGGATCTCTAGGATGAGGTCCATATATAGATGTTTGCAGGTGGGTGAGTCAGGTTCTGGGTTTTTGATTAGTGTCATTTCTCTGATAGTTCTCAATTCCACTTGGAGATTTCATGATCTCTTAATCATCCCTGGGCGAATTGAGAGAGGCAAGTGTCACAAGAGAAGTTTCTGGAAGATTCCATGATCATCCACCTTGTAAACTGTCTCTTCCATTTGTCTACTCTCGCCCATCGCACCCCACAGAAGGGATTTTCAGTATGCATTGCACCGCCTGTGTGCATTAGGTGGGATGCATCACAGTTTGACCAAGGAGCAGGTGAGATGGTCCAGTTTTGACCAGTTCTGAGCAGTTTTTCATGGAGAACTTCTGGGAGATGATGTAATAAGCCGACCTTGTTCCTTTAGGGTATGAAACAACACTTTTAGGGACTTAGAAGCCCTTGGTTTATGGACATATAAGATTGGGGTTGTAGTTCCAAAATATGTATATAACACCGTGCGCATCAACTTGTCAAAATACATGTTCCTCTCCAGTTGGAATTGTTTCTTGTCTTCGCCTCATTGAGTGTGCCAAATGTGTGGGATCGCATGCGTGCACACAATGACATGCATGCTATTGAATTGTCTTGTATGCAATCAATAACACTACTCACCTTATGTGCTTCGTGCTAGCTACTGGGATGGATCTATAACTTGTATGGGCGCAGTTTCATCCGTCTATGCATGTTGCGCCCTCTGCTATACCTGTTCCTGCTGCAACTCATTCTCTCGTCTATGCAAATATTGTTCTTCCTTGAGTTGCTGCTTCAGCACATGCAACTCCTTCTCTATTCCATTCTATGCCTTCACGCGATCTTCATGTTGCGCCGTCACCTCATAGCCTCAATCTCCAAAGTTGCTTTCGTCATGAGTGGTTCTACTTTGAACTTGCAGCTTTGCTCTACCTCTATATTGTCAACAACTTTCCTCTTGCATTCATCATGTGCAGGTGTGCTAACTTCTGCTGCTGCTAATGGTGCTGCTCATTGTGATTTCATTGCCATTGATCCTGATACCCTCATCCATGAACAACTTGATGTCTTCGTGGATAAACAAGTTCATAGCCACTTGATTGACTACATCCCCAGTTGCGCTCTTAACAATGTCTTTGGATTTTATCTCATGGAAGCCATTGTAGTTGTGCTGCTTAGAGATAAATGAACACCTATGATGCCTGGAGACATAGCAACACTCATGGCAAGCAACATGTTAGTCGAAAACCAAAACAAACTTGAGGATTGACTTGCAACATACCTATGTGATTGAACGTGAAAGTTGTGCAATATCTGTCGGGAGGTTGGGAGACTGACTGCCAAAACTATGCAAGGCATAATATGGTCTATCAAGAGGTTGAATAACTACTGGAACTGTGCAATGTACAGTCCAACCTTGCCTGCTGAGGGCTGAAACTGCACAATGTGCAATTTCAGTCAATAATGACATGCAACCAGCAAACTGCGTTATGTAGTTTCTGGGGCCAGCAAGACACTACCTCCAAGAATCGTGCAATGCAAGCCTGGAGGTTAGTGCTAGGCTAGACTTGCATAATTTCTAGAGGGAAGGTAGAGCCTTCACTTCTGGAAATGTGCAGTGCTAGCTAGGTAAGGCACGGTCCGAGCCAAGGCAACCTAGTCCAACCGACGGGCGACTGAAAACATGAGAAGTCTAAATGCATGGTGAGATGAGTACAAACACAAATGAATGATCATTCATGCAAATAACATGTGAAGGATTTAGAAAATGAAAAAGCATGCATGTGTGTGAAGCGAGTTGCTGCAATGACGACCGTTTGTGCAAAACAATGTCATGCATGCGACAATAATGAGATGCAAACGAAAAATTAAACAGTGCTTATACAAGCTAACATACATGCAAATTATAGCAACCACCCACTGAAATCAAGAAAATAACACACACGAAGCGATACACAAAAAGAGATAGAAACACAACGCAAGACATGAAAATAGGGCATACCCCAAAAACGCTGAGCTGAATGTGCTGATTAGATGCACTATGGGATGTTAGAGCTACAAGTTCTATGTGAGGAATGAGCTCTGCAACATCCGGTTGACGAATTTTTATAAAATTGAGGTTGTGACGTGCATGCCACAAATCTAGGAAAACCGACACTTGGAGGGAGGTCTCTGAAATGATCCTTGCATGTAACCTCTAGTTGCTAAAGATACATCCCTAAATCAAGGGACGCCTTTGCATGCTGCCTTGGGAGGATTAATCCATGCATGCAAATCCATTCTTCTCAGTCCCAGAGGGAATCGGTCAACCCAACTACACATGCAATAGTCTGCTTAGCTGAGGGGAAAAATGCACATTTCTGGGAGGGAGATGGGCTGGCTACCTAGAGGGATTACACAATTTCTCAGTAGAGTAGCTCGCTGCTACCCACAATTGTGCAATTTTTGGGCCGATCAGCCCTACTGGAAGGAATTGCGCAATTTTCTCAATGAACAGTGACAGGGAGATTTATGCAATTCTAGAGCCCAACAGGTTGCCAGATAGAATTGCGCAATTTCTGGAGGGAGGGTTGGTTCCCATTCATAATTGCATAATTTCTTGAGGGAGATGCTTAGCCTGCAACTGGATCAAGTCCTTAGAAACAACCTGTGAAGGGGATGCAACAAGCTCTGATGCACAAGTTGGCATTCTCCAAGAAAATCACCGAAGCTTTTGTACTTGACAAGGCGAGACATGCTACTGTGAAAGGTTGGTAGGGAGGCTCCAAAATGAAACTAAGGAAAATTTTTGTAGGTTGGTTGTAGCCTCTACAACAAGATCCAATGTGAAAATATTTGAAACATGATCCACAAAAGGTTTGAGGGTTGAAGCCTTCAGTGAGGTTGTTGTAGTTTCCTTCCGATGGTGGTTGGTAAATTTGATCAGGGAGTAGTAGCTTCCTTCTAGTTGTAGCTAGAGAAACAAGAGGAGATGGTAGCATCCAACAGATAAGAGCTTGAACACTGGTAAGAGTCTGTGCCACTGCAAGATGTAATAAAGAGATTTCTTTAATAATAAGAAGAAGACAAAGACACCAACAATGGTAGTTTTTTCTAGTTGGGTTTTCCACCTAAAAATCCAATGTCCCTATGTGTTGATGATGTGTTGAATTCTTATGGTTTATATTCCTTTATGTTTAAATATTTCTCATGGTTTACTGCATATTCCTAGACCTACAACATAATGTGTTGTTAACGAAATGATCGTTCAATTAACATTGAAAATAAAAGTATAAATAGAGTAAAATTTGATCCGGAATGAACTACGAATTCACCTCCCCTCTTAATATTTCTAACAAATGTTTTTTTAGAATATAATGGGGCAATGCAAAATAAGACATCACAAATATACTCCATATCATCCACAAGATAATATACAAGTGGAATTCACAAATAAAGTTCTTGAAGCCATACTGACCGAGACTATGCGTCTTGTTGGACACCTAATCCTCAAAGGGTTAGTGTGGAAGCCAAATGGACAAAAGGTGTCCAAGAGACCTTGGGATGTGAAACCCAACGATCATATATTGTACTATAAATGTAAATAATTTGTTAATAAAAAATTGTACTCTCCTGATTATCTTTCATATTGTTATTGCTACCCATGTGTGTTTAACATGGTATCAGAGCGGGCGATTCCTGGTCCTGCTCCAATTTGAGCCACTTGTTTTGTGGTCTCTATATATATGTCAGTTCTGCGTTACCTGACCTCTGTTTGCCATATTCCTTTTACCTGGCTCTTTGTCAGCTAGAAGGTGTCTGTCCATGAATGTTTGTCTGTTTGCCATATACCATTTATAAAACCTGCGCCCTGCTCTTCTGTTGCGCTGTTATCCTGACCTGATTTGAAACGTTTGCACTGTCCTTGTACCTGCGCTCTCTGCCTGACACGGTATCTCTGCGCCGGACATGGTATTAAGGCGATGTGCATGATAATAATTGAACGCTGGTCATTGAACGCCGTTGTAATAATTGAAACGTTGAATGATGGTATCTCAGCGAAATGGTGGTGCCGCTTTGATGCTTTCAAATTAGAGAAGGTGCTAAATTCTATGGAATTGCTTTTGGCATTTGCCGTTGAAATTTTCCATTGTTGAAACTGCTTGTGATTCAAGGTCAGCATGATTTTGCATATTATCAACATCAGTTTCTGAAGTTTTGCTGGAAGTGTTATCTTCTGCAGAAATATCCTCACAAGCATTGCCAATTCCAGTATGCAAACATCTTGTTCTAGAATTATTTTTACATTGTATAAAAACATTCTCACAAGCTGATGAAACCGATCTGAATGAAAACAAGTTCAAATGGATTACCTTGACTGTGAGAACAGGGTGTACTCGTTTTCATTGGTTCAGAGCTTGTAAGCACAACTTCCTAAGAGCCATTGAATTTTTCACATTGTTGAAAGTTCTGGTTCTGGTAACGCTGCCCAAGTTATGGTGTCGAATGCACTGTCCAAGTTATGATATCTAACGCTGGTTGAATGCGCTGTCTAATGGTATGAACTATTCATAACATTTGGAACGCGCTGTCTAATGGTATGCGCTATGTATAACGTTTGCTAATAATCCAGTGGTTTTAACGCTGTCCAGTTTTCCTGTTTTAACGCTATATATGTTATTGAAATGTGAGGGTTGAATGGTATTTTGGAGTTTTGAACGTTGTTTAACGCTGCTGTTGATATGACCTGCGGGTTTTGGCTCCGTGAACACTAATTTTGAGACATGGTAAAATTTGAAGGCTCAAGGAAGTTCCACTGTCAAGCAAGTCTCATCAATCCTCCAAATCTAGTGGTCGCTAACATATACAGACCGCCAAATTTGCAGACTCTGCTAGTAACTACCAGCGTTTTGGCTGCAATTTTGGTCTCTGTCTACTTGGGATTGAAGGGCAACCCTGTTCCCTGTCAAATATGTTCAGGAAATGGTGGTACAAAATGTGTATTTTGTAAAGATGGAAAAATGAGAACAAGGACTGGGTTAGCTGATTTTCATGTTTGTAAAGGTGTAGGTCTTGTGCTTTGTAAGAAATGTAGCGGTTCGGGATATTCAAGGCAGTTATGAATGGGAAACTTTCATGCTTTTTTTTGAAAAAAAAAGGATGGTTCTAATGATTAGCACGTGATCCCTCTCACAGGTGGATTCCAGGAACCTTGTGAATGAACTTGGGTTATGGGTGTGAGGGCTGCACTGACCCTAACTTTTCAGAGCAACTCTTCTTTGCCTGGGATTATTGGGCACTCAACCGAATTGTGACCGCCGTGCCGAGCCTCCTTTGGTAGAATTATGTTAGTGCATGACTCATTTTTCTGGTTTCTTTTACCTGTTTATGGCTTTGTCAATTTGATTGTAGGTTTCTTGGAAAATTTGCCACAGTATTCATCTTTCTGTTCATCTTCTAGAAAGATTGGCATTTCAAATCCTCAACTTGGGGCATTATTTCTAATATTAGCAATTTTTTCCAATAATTTCAAGGGCCTGGCTTTGGACAAAAGTACATATTTCATGAAGCTGAGAATATAAAGCCAACTGATTTTTGTCAAAAACATACAATGGAAGGAGCTACTAGGAACAATTTTAATTTATTATATTCCCAAAACCATAAATTTATTGCACCTTTGGACTCTCTTCTTTATGTTTTATTTATATCCGAAGAAAAGTAGTTTATATCCGAAGAAAAATAGTCATAAGGGCTTCATTTCACAAATTAATTGTTGCAGCAGTCTCAAAGGTCGTCCCCGGGTGTTAACGACAGAGACATCTTTTAATTACAAAAGTTCATAACAAGAGTATTTGTGGACAGAAGAGTTATTTGTAAAATAGTGAAATTTCCATGTAATGGAACAAACAGATGTGCATTGAATTGAAGCTTCATGTGGAAGGCATTGCTCAAGAGTCTCGAGCATAAACAGATCAGTGAAAAGCAAAACAACTGCTCCAAGACTTTTAAAAGACGAAATTAAGGGTCAACATATGCAGTATTGAAGGAAAATGGCTAGAATCAGTGAAGTATTAGAGTTCATGAAAAATCTTATACAATCTACTGTTGATGACACATTACAAATCAGCATAGGATCTCTCTCAGAAATTCAGACATGTCTACAAAATGCACAGGAAAATATTGACTTTTTGGAGGTTGAGACTAAGCTATAGTAAGAAGAATTAAAACAGAGGAATCATCATTCTGAATCTGTTTCTGTTCAGAACATTGAGACAACCACCCATCAACAGCAAATCAATAATGTTACAGTTCATTCAAATAAAGCAGCAGTTGTACATGCAGATGCAGAAACTCAGTCTGCTCTTCCCAAGCCCATCATCAGACCTTGGGAACAACTTTTCCACAACAAGCACAGAACTGGTCTTGGATATGACAAGGAATTGTCCTTTCATATTCCAGACTATGCCAAGCCCATTCAGTTTTAGAGTGTTGGATTCATTCATGATAGTTTTCCTGCTCCTCATGACAGTTCACCTCCAGCTGTTCCAGACTCTACCTCTCTTCCACAGCAACAACAACAACAGATTGTGAAATGCCAACACTGTGACCGAGTTGGACATCCGAAAGATCACTATTTTGATCTTCATCCATGTAAGCACTGTTATAAAACCAATCATTCTTCAAACAGATGCTTCAGAAACAAATATCCTGCAAGAACAAAGATTCATCTTGGATGGATCGCTTCTTGGCAATGGGCATCAACAGCCAAGAAGATATTCCAAACACATGTCAGGACTTGTTCCAGAGTATTGAACAGTCTTGCAGTTGAGTTTTCTCCATCATCTCACCTTGTATCTGACAGGGGGGGGGAATGATGGTCATCTACAAGCTTCAAAGCCACATCAAGCGAGCCTGAGCCACAACCTGCCACACCAGTTTCAGAGTTGTAGCCAGAGACAAAGATGCCCGTGAACATGCCTTCAATGGGTAATATGGGACACTTCCTCTAACAGAAGATTTCAGCTTCTTGCCAGTTTTGGAAAAGTTCTGGGAACAAAATTGAGAACACTTCCTCTAGCAGAAGACTCCAGCTTCTTGCCAGTTTTGGAAGAGTTCCAAGA
>APFE030920087.1:18188-42856 GCA_000404065.3 Pinus taeda | reverse complement strand
CTAGCATTGTTGGCATAACTATGCAAGAAATCCTAGTTGAAAACCAAGATTCTTGGCAACTTGGATTTCCCTTTCCCTTGGGAAATAATTTTTTTGGTTCAAACTAACTAGTTTGAAGAATTTCTTTCTCTTTTAATAAACTTTGCCAGTAGCATCAACAAACTTTCTTGAAGAATTTTGGAGCATATTTTCAAAATTAATAGCATTATGTGGCTAGAGAAATATTTCATAGCTGATCAGTTCTAGTAGCAGTAGACAAGCCTTGTCTTTAGTCCAAAAAGAAACCATAATTCCAAAAGGCAGTAGATTTTAGGTAACTTGATTGGTAACCAAATGCATATTAGTCAATTTATCAAAGTTAAAGCTATAGATATGTGATATATGGATTGATTAATCATTTTTAATATAAAATCTCAAGGAAGCTTATATGAAGCCCCAAATCCAAATCAATGATGTAATGACCCTATCCCACATTTACCCACTTTTAGAAGATATCCAAATAAACATGGGCTGAGATTTATTATGATGTGACCTTACATCCAAGTTCCAGTTATGGAAGTGGGGCCTACTAACTAGAAACATAATGAAACCTCTCAAGGACACCAAATGACCAAGGTGATAGACCACAACCCTTAGTGAATAGACCATGATATGGAACATATTTTTGATTGAGATCATAATCCAACCACATGCGTAATCCACCATGATTGTGGATGGAAGGCTCCAATTGCATGCATAGGCCTCCTTTTGTGCAGTTGTAGCTGGAATTTCCCAGTTCCATGCACGTGACTGTGAAATCAGTTCCACATTTTCAAGGCTAGCCAACAACAACCTGAAACTTTCCAGAATTAAGTTTAAGGTGATGGCAAATCTATATGATAAGTACTAAGGTTAGATATTTCTTAGAAGTTTCCAAACACATGAGAACATTTCATAAAACACATGGTAAACATAGTAACTATAATTCATGAATGAATATTTGTTCCATGTCTCCTTAACTTCATCATTGGATCATCAAGAAGGCTCAATGCCCTCTCAAACTAGCTACAACAATTCTAGTTAGCCCATGCATTCACATAATCATTCAAAAACTTATCAAATCATGAATATGATCCATAACAATAACACACCATTTTATGGAACCAACTCATAAAAAGAGAATAAAATATAGATCAATGACTTGAAATCTAGCCTCTTAGAGGGGGTAACCTCCTTTACATCACATAAATGAACAATTATTGGATGATTCAAATGAAAAAACCTCCTTTCTATATATAGGATTCTAAGGGGTCACAATATAATAATGTAAGGGCACAACAATAACAATAGCGGGCTTCTATGGGGTACAATAATAACAATATGGGGACTGCATGGGCACAACAATAACAAAAAGGGACTACATTAGTGTTATAGGGAAATAACATGCCTCTCTCCTTTAAAAATGTGTTGTCCTCAATGCTTAAGTAGTTTTGGATGCTTCTGTATAAAATTCTCGTCCTCCCATGTGGAATCTTAAGTGGGTATGTTCTTCCACTTGATGAGATACTTTGAAATTGATCGATGTCGTAGCTGTCGAGTTCTTGTTTCCATGCGTATTTCAGGTTCCAATATGATTTTTCTTTGCTTTTCAAGTTCTGGCAGTATTGTTTGAACTAGGAGCTTGTCACTTATAACCTTCTTTAAGCATGGAACAGGGAAAACTGGGTGCACTCGGGAAGATGCAGGAAGATCCAATTTGTAAGCCACAGTACCAATCTTTTGAAACACCTTGTAAGGACCATAGTACTTTGGTGATAATTTATTATCCTTCTTATCTTGCTTGAGGGACATTTGTTTGTATGGTTGTAGCCATAAAAATGCCTAGTCGCCTACATCAAAACTTCTTTCACTACGATGTTGATTTGCCTATTGTTTCATTCGATTTTGTGCGAAAGTGAGGTTATCCTTTAAGAGTTGGAGAACTTTTTTTTGATGTTCGATGTGATATTCCACTGCTTGAACCTTAGAATTTTATCTTAAATATGATGTGATGGATGATGGATGATATCCATAAAGTCCCATAAATGGGGTCATTTTTGCTGCAATATGGAAGGAAGTGTTACACCACCATTCAACCGGAGGTAACCACTTGACCCATTGTGTTTGTTTATCAGATACAAAGCAACAAAGATATCCTTCCAAACATTTTTTCACTATTTCAGTTTTCCCATCAGATTGAGGATGATAAGATGAGGTATGAGCTAATTGAGTACCCAGACAAGAAATTAATTTCATCCAAAAATTTCCAGTGAAAATGCAATCTTTGTCACTTCAATAATCTTTGGGTTTCCAAGTATCTTTTGAATTGTTTCCAAAAATACAGTAGCAACTGTACTGGCTTTGAATGGATGAGATACTGCACAAAAGTGTGCATACTTGGTAAGTCTATCAACTACCACCATGATGAAACTTTTTCCTTCGAAGTTGGGTAAACCTATGATAAAATCCATTGTAACTTCCTCCCAACATTGACTTGGAATGGATAAAGGTTGTAACAAAATGGGGTTCTTAATCGTCTCAACTTTATTTTGTTGGCAAACCAAACATTCCGCCACAAACTTTTGAATATCAAATTTAAGGCCATCCAAAAAAAATTCCTTCTTGACCCTGTGATAATTTTTAAAAAATCCTGAGTGCCCTCCTAAGGGAGAGGTGTGCAATTCCAAAATAATCTTTTGTTTGAGTTGGGGATTCTTACAAAGAGAGAAGCAATATTTGTACCATGATGAATCATTTTTATAGCTAAATGTATTAGATGTACTGGGATCTTGTTACAACTTTTGAATACATGTCCACACTTCTTCATGATTATTCCATTCATCCCTTGCTTAGGTTATCCAACCTGTTTGGATAATAGAAATGGCACAAAGTAATGCTTCCATATCCTCATCCTTTCTTGAGAGTGCATCTGCAACAACATTTTGATTCCCTTTTTTGTAGATGGTTTCAAAGCCATAACCCAACATCTTTGTGACCCATTTTTACTCCTCTTCTGAATATAATATTTGTTCCAAAAATCATTTAAGACTACCATGATATGTTTTTACCTTGAAGTGTCTTACCATTAGGTAAGGTTGCCACTGCTTTAGTGCATGTAGTATTGTTTGCTTTAGTTCATGTAGTATTGCCAAAATTTCCTTCTCATAAATAGATTTGTGTAAATACTTTCCTTTGATTGGACGACTTTCAAAAGCAATGGGTCTTCCATCTTGCATTAAAAGAGCACCATTTCCATTTCTTGTGGCATCACATTCTACAATAAAGGTTTTTGTGAATTCAGGCATAGCTAAGATTGGTGCTTGGCACATTTCCTCTTTAAGATGTTCAAAGGACTTAGTTGCTTCTAGAGTCCAAGAAAATGCATCTTTAATGTTGTTAGAGGTGATAACATTCTCCCATAATTCTTAACAAACTTGCGATAATACCCTGTCAACCTGAGAAATCCTCACAAATTCTTTATGGTTGTGGGGATTTTCCATTCCTTAATGGATTTAATTTTGTTAGGGTCTACCTTAACACCCTCATGAGATAAAATATGAGCCAGATATTCCACCTCCTATTCTCCAAAGAAACATTTTGAGGTTTTTCCATATAATTGTTTCTCCTCCAATACTTTTAGCACCTTCTCAACATGTTGAACATGATCTTTCCAAGACTTGTTGTAGATTAGTATATCATAAAAAAATACTAAAACAAATTTTCTAAGGAAGGGTTTGAAAATGGAATTCATCAAACTTTGAAATGTAGAAGGTGCATTGGTAAGTCCAAAAGACATGACCAATAATTCATAATGACCCTCATGATTTCTAAATGTTGTTTTCAAAATTTCTACAGTCTTCATTCTAATTTGATGATATTCAGAATGAAGATCCAACTTGGTGAAGTTAATTGCTCCATGTAATTCATCCAATAATTCATCAATGACAGGAATGTGAAATTTCTATTTAATAGTGAGCTTGTTGAGCTCCCTATAATCCGGACACATGCGCCATGATCCATCTTTCTTGTGAACCAATACTACTGGAGCAGAGAAAGGACTTTGACTAGGTTGAATTATACCGACCTCTAGAATTTTTGCAACCATACGTTCAATTTCACTCTTTTGGGCATAGGGATCTATAAGGCTTGATGTTTGAAGGAACACTTCTGGAATCAAATGAATAACATGATCATGATCACGAATAGGTGGGAGGCCTTTGGGAGTCTCAAATACATTGAAATTATTTTCCAAGACTTTTTGGAGACCTGGAGAAATAGATGATCTCGATGTTTGAACCTCTAGTGAGCATAATTATGAAATTATGCCCTGTTTTTATTTCTTTAGAATATTTATCATGTCATTAGAGTAGATTATCTTTCTCGGTTTCCCTTCGATACCCATTAATTCAAATTTCTTTCCTTCCCAAAAAAATTTCAAGAAAATTTATTGAAAATTAAAAGTTATCGTACCCAAAGATTGAAACGAATGGACTCCTAGTACAACATCAACACCACCCATTTGAATGGAAAGAATTGGACTATTCAATACATATTCCCCCATGGTTAGCTTGATGTTATGGCACTTTCCAGAGAAAATTATAGTTCCTCCATTTGCAACCATCACTTGACACTTTGGTGTTGGATATAGGAAGAAATTCAATTCCTTGACTATCTTACAATGAATAAAATTATGGGTACTACCTGAATCAATTAACACTATTTCCTTTTACTTCTTGATATGCCCTTCTATTTTGAAAATTTGAGGAGTGGTATTCCTGCCAATTCATTACAAGATATGGTCGGATTCATTTGTTCTTTCTCTAGGGTTGGTTTGTGGTGTATATCCTATTTTTTGAAGTTTCTTGTTCATTTTTTTCCTCCTCTTCACAATATATGTAAAATAATCTCTTCTCAGCACACTTATGACCTTTAATGTATTTGCTATCACAACTATAACAAAACCCTTTTGCTCTTTTTTCTTCCACTTGTTGTGGTGTCAACCTTGTAGGTTTTGGAAGGCTACAACAACACTTCCATCTTTATAGTTGTGAGTTGTAGGATTTCTTGTTTCCATAATTTCTCTTTCAATTTTTCTTTCCAACCTGAATGCCTTCTCCAATGAATCATGTTCCCAGAGGTGAACCTCATGTTGGATGGTATCCCTTAAAGTCCCTATGAAAGCATAAATCCTATGCTCCTCTAGAATATCATTTATCCTTATATTCAATTTTTGAAAGTCCTCAATGTGCTCTGCCATTGAACCCTTTTGTTTGAGATTTATCAATTAGCTAAATAAGGTGTTTCTCTTTTTACCCTCATAATGTGCTATCATTTCCTCCATAAAAATTGACCAAGTGACAAGTGGTTTACAATAAAAAAGCCATCTATACCATACAAATTGATTGGGTTCTAAATATAAAGTTTCAATGCATACCTTTTGTGTGTGTTGCACATTATGGAGATGAAAACATTGCTCCATCTGTAGTATCCATGTTACTAGATCCTTTCCATCAAACTTCGTCATATAGATCTTTGGAATATGGTGGGTCTTCAATCCAACATTAAAGTCTATGAAATTACAATTAACATTTATTTTGTTCTCATTAAGAGGTTCATGTAATACCTTTTCTCCATTAGGAATAATTTCTTGTAGCATCTTTGTCAAACCTTCCATGTCTGTTTTTAAACAATTCTTCAAATCTTCCATGTTGCCTTTCATTTTTGCTTCTATACCATCCATCTTAGCTATGCCATCCTTAAAACCTTCCATGTATGATTTTAGCCTATTATTCAAACTATCCATCTTAGCTTCCATTTCATTTCTGTTTACTCTTTGCGAGAGAATAATTTGTTGCACTTGGTCTCATAATTTTTATATAACATGTTGCATTTCTTCCTCTTCTTCATGCATCGTAGTAGAGATTTCTAGTTGCTTACTAGGTGTTTCCATTTTCTTGCTTCAAGTCATTTTGGAATCAAACAATGATATTTATCCTTCACTATTCCCCTTGAATCACTTCAAATTGATTTTTCAAACAAAACTTGTGCAAATTTAAAAAAACACACACATCTTTTTCTTGCTTTGTAGGAGCTCGATATTGAATCTGTTGTATCTCTATAATTTTGGACCTTAAAGATCTGAAATTTATTCCTATGGTAGCCCTATGAATCTTCTTTCCAACCCCATAATTCAAACCAAGATTGGAGTCTTCAAGGAAGAGTTATGCCTGATCTCCCACGATGACCTGATTATAGACTAGTTCAGTAGAGAAAACTTCTGCGGAGTGCCACGTGTCACTGTTTCGACCTTCGGACCTAAATATGATACATGGAAAACTACAATCCATGAAATTTTAGCCACTTTTTGCAAAGTTCAAATCCAATGTCTAAAGGGAAAGTTGTGATGATTTTTCATAGGTCACCTATTTGAGACTGAATTTTGGAGCCTGCCAAAACCTTAACTTCCCCAAATCATATCTCCGAAAATATAGTGAACCAAGATCTAAAATTTTACACAAATTTCACCACAATTTTAGATCCATGTGGTAAATTTTTTAGCTTCTAAATCCTCGTAGAAAACAAGTTATAGAGAAAATACTACGATGACCTATTTGAAGAAGCAAAACCCCAGAATCAAAAGCTCTGATACCAAATGTTATGCAACAAACTCACAAAAAAGAAGAAAAGATAGACCAAAGGCTTGAAAAAGCCTCTTCGGGGGGGGAGGGGGGGGGGGGGAGACCTCCTTTAGATCACATAAATGAATAATTCTTGGATGATTCAAATGACAAAACCTCCTTTATATATATAGGAGTCTAAGGGGTCACAATATAATCATAGCCTACATAACAATAATAATGTAAGGGAAAAATAATAATAATAGTGGGCTTTTATGGGGTAAAAAAATAACAATATGGGGACTACATGGGAAAAACAATAACAATAAGGGGCTACAATAGTATTATAGGGACCTAACACACCATTTAACCAAGCCTATAACCAACATATAACCAGAACGAATCCATGAAAAAGAAATCATAAAATCAACACATGTGTTCATTGACCATAATAATAAAATAAATCATATTAACACATTCAAATTCCAACCAAACCAGGGACTTCCACGTACCACTCAACCATAGATTGGGCTGAACCAAATCTCTCTTTTAGCCAATCACCTCTGTGCCATATTCCAAGCATGAATGTGGGGTCTCATGGGATAAATCAAAATAGAACCAACCAGGGCTTCCATATGGAAAACCACCTCAACCCTCAAGCACAATGATTTCACCTAAACTGGTCCAGAATTCACTAGCACCAAGAAATCTTGGATGCCTCTAACTTTCTTCACCATACCCAGAGGAATTTTCCTGTCTCCACCCATTCGTCAAGAGTTCCAGGAGAAATCCCATCTCCACCCTTGACCCTTGGGAATTTCTTGAGACCACCTCATCAGGATCTAAAGTCTACCATCCATCCAAAGCTTAAACCAAACAAGGAACCCACAACGACATGGATATCCGGGAAATGACAAGGCAACGTTAAAAACCACTGTCAATCCAAGAAAATCTGATGCCAATGACAACAATGTAACAAAATAACCAAATGCATGTACCATGCATCCAAATATCATCAATGAAATCACACATGAAACCTATTACCGATGATGTCCTCTTGTTGTAGTTGCTTTTCCAACCTTTTCCTTATTCTCCCTTGCTTTCCTTTGCTTGCTTGTGTCCAATTGCTTCCTCTCTCTTCTCTTAGAGCTCTATTTTTGAAAGTGATCAAAGCTATAACTAACAAAAGCTATGAACTGTTTCTCTGATGCCTTTTTATTATTGATGTCTAGTCTTTTCCTTTCCTTTTTCCTTTTTTATTCATTTTCCTTATTTTCTCTCGAATTTCCCTTGCATACATATTTGTGTCTCTTCATCTTACTTTTCTCCTATTTTCCTTTATTTCTTAGATTTAATTCCATTTATTACCTCTTTTCCTTTGTCAGTTTCCACAACCATTAATTAACTACAAGTGATTCCCACTATAGTTTTTTTTCCCTCCGTTCAGCTTGGAATACGTGTCCCATGACCTTGGTCATATTTATTTACATGGAAAATCAACCCGGGGTTGTTACAAATGGTGGCATAATAAATCCATACTCCACCTTATTCCCTAAAATCCTCAATTCCTTATTCTATTCAAAGAACATAAATTCAAAAAATCCAATCAATATCTTTCAAATTTCATTTGAGCGATTATATGTGATCATTATATAAACGGGAAATCCATATTATAATTTGTCACCACCATACAATCCTATCATTTTTTGATAACATTCACATCCATAATAATCCACCACCCTTCTCAACCATTTCATTGATCCATTCGATAATACCATCCCTAACCTTCCCTGTAACATCTATTGGAGCGTTATGAGGTCTAGACTTCCAACATTGCAATGGCTATTATAATTCACCATAAGCCTGAATGAGAAACATTTTTAGCTGCATACCCTAGAATCAGAAAATATTTAAGGCAAGTTGGCTAAATTTATTTGATAAATTTGAAGGACACGATGTGAATTCACTAGGGAATTTGCGAGGGAATTCAACAGTGTTGAAGCTAAGATAAGAGACATTAGATTGAAGATAACAAAGTTATTCTTGGTTCAAGCCACAAGACTTCCAATAACTAGTGAGCATATATTAAAGTACCAAGATCTCATAGACAAGTCATGGAAATTACTTATCAAGAACCTTGACATGGACGTCACGACGTGGAGAAAAGGTATTCCTATATTAGCATTTAAAAATAAGTGGTGAAATTTGTTGTTCATTTTGCAAAAGTCTATCACTTACGAAGGTAGGTATGTAAGCATCCTTTTTATCATGTTCGACTTTCAATGCATTTTCAAAAGGGGAAGGAAATGATTTTTCCTTACTATCTGCTTAATAGTCTGAGAAAAATGACCTTCAAGATTCTGTTGTGGCCAACAACAACCCCCCCTTTTTCATTTAAGTATTGTCTAAAATACTAAATGAATGGGGACCCTTAGTTTAATTTTTGAGAAAAATCAAGTTTTTCTTTCTTCAAAATAAGGTTACTATCGTAAGCTTAGAAAGGTATTTCGAATATTTTTAACCTAAGTTTACGATAAGGTAAAGGTATTTAAAAATTACGTTGCAAAAAGATAGGAAATGCCTTCATTCCCCTATAATATTGGTATGCGCAAGGCCCCCGTGTTAAGCATAACATCGCATTGTAATAAAGTAATGCTCATAAGGAAAAACCTCAAGCTCTACCGATCTGCGATAACACCGATCGCAAGATCGCATATCGCAGAAATAAACTAGCAATATTTGGAAAACATTAAACTTTTGCGACCTGCGATGTTGGGATCGCTGCAATGGTGCAATCTGCGATCTTGCGACCTGCGATGGCACGATTTGCGATGACACGATCTTCGATGCTACGTAAGCAAATCATGAATCACTTAATCACGAATCCTTCAGGTGCGCCATTCAAAGAAAAGCCACTTACCATAATCTGACCCAAGATCATGCGCTTTTAATGACAGTAAATGGATTAGTTGTCAGTTATTAAATGAAATGAAGACACGTGCTTTTGTAAGGAATTACTTCACGTAAAGTGGCATATTTGATATATCTGTTGCATTTAAAACTCTCCCATCACATTTCTCAATCAGTCATTTCCACTTCGCTCGTAATCTGCAGGAACGAAGAGTTAAGAAGATTCAAAGTCGAATGCAGGAGCAGATGGGAAAGAAGCATAAGGCTCAAGGCTCCGACGCGAAGGAAAAGACGAAGGAGATGGCGCCTATGTATACAGACACTGCCTGCAACAGGGACGCAGGAATTTCGACATGGGAAGGCATGTATAGGCTGCTGGAGGAAGAAAATCCTAGAGTAATGAAGGTTGACACTGCCGCGGGCTCACAAAATTCTTCCGAGGCATCCTTAGAGGAGCTGGCATGTTCATTTCTTCACCGAATAGCAGCTAGACCCAAAATTTTACCGTATACAGATATGATCAAGTGGATACTTGACAATGCAGAGTTACACAGCAGACAATTTAAGGTTCAAGGACATGGGCTCATAGGATCATTTGCTGCGCAAGACTTAAAGCTTATGTATCATCTTCCTGAACCTCACACTACCTACAATGCACAATTTGTCAAGAAATTTGCAGCAGAGAACCCAAACCTGGCAGAGACCACTAGAGATTGGACCAGAAAAGAGGAGCCGCTCAAAAAGGACAAAAACGGTATGTATAGCACTGGTTCCCTCACCTCTCCGTATTGTTTTGCTGCGGCCATGCTTTGTAGACTATTTGGGATGTCGGACATCAATAAATTTTCGTCTGAATGGCTACCACTCATAGACGCTGCTACCAACGCTGATATCGTGGATTGGGCCAAGATATTCTTTGATAATCTATACACAGCTGTTATGAATTATCGGTCTAAAAAATCCTTGTCTCAAAGGGTCTATCCTCCTTTTTATCTGTCTGCGTATATTATGGATTCTATTTTCTATGTGTCTAAATTCCCCACTATGGGTTGGAAATGGACTACCCAGGACCCGTCACCTATCCATGTTTATCATAAGATGTTATGGGATTCCCAGTTCGTCCCGTACTTCTGTCAGATTTGTCATAGGCTTATCTTACCCCTACATAGAATGATGTGCGATGAAGATGAAAATAAAAGAGCAAGTGCACCCATAATAAACGAAGGTCATAAAGAATTGCTCTTTAACAAATGGGACGATCAAATCAGGCAGGCAGAACAGGCAGCGGAGACAGCGGCCACACAGGCAAACATTCTTATCGACTGTGTAAATGAGAATTTACACAGGGCCAACTTAATCGCAGAAACCACCCCGGGGTACCTACCAAATAAATCACGACTGGAGGCAGAATGGAAGTAGAAGGCGCAGGAAAAGGGAAAAGCGATCCAGGCATTGAACAGGTTAAATTGGGAGTGTTACTGGGCATACTTAGTCAAGCCACACAATCAATGGATGACTGTGAAATGCATCATAAACTACCGAGAAAGTAGTGCCAGCTCTCATAGATTCTGTTTTCACAGCCCAGCTCAACGCAGAAGTTGGCCAACCGACTCTTCTCAAGTCCATGATGAACACTTGCAGTTTTAAGGACCAAATTCAGAAGTAGCTTATTTTTAGAAGTTTGTTGTTTTTTTTTATTTAGATTAGAAAAAGGACGGTCATTTCAAAACCGTATCCTTAAATTTTGTAAAAACACTATTATTAGAATTAGGAAGTAGTATTTTAACCCTTCTCATGCATTTAGAGAAGGGTCCAGAGATTTGTCAAAAACTTGTCCTCGAAACATGCACTTCTGCACCCTCAGAGGAGGTTTTGATGAATGGATGGATCGAGATTTATTTTTATTTGCATTTGATGTCTGCTACTGATGTTGCACTTTTGTACTCTTAGTAGATGTTAGAACAAGTAGAGATAGACCGTTTTTGCTTGAAGTTTGTGAGTAGGATTAGTCATAAATGGTACTTTTATCTCTTGGCAATTTCTGCTTATATTCTTTAAGTGATTTACAGTTTTCAGTTTTTTATATGTTATTGCATGAATGTATGGGTTACCATTTGGCACTTCTGTACGGTGGAGTCATTTATTTGTGTCTGACATATGAATAGCTTATTATCCGATATGTTGTTCACAACTGTTTTTCCTAACTTCTTATGCAAAGTGGTTTATCTTAATTTATTTCTATTCTTATGATAGCTGAATGATCATTATCACCAGTTATTGTTTGAAATCTCTTTAGATCGCATAATAGAAGATATACATCCCGGGTTAACGTAGATTAGATGTGTTGTTTCTCATTAGATTACAATAGCATAGAGTTAGTTTAAAGAATATGAATTAGATTAGCTTTAAAATACTCTTAGATCAGCATTATTCAACTCTACACACACACACCCTCAGATTGGGAAACTGGTCCCATTATCCCCAGTCGGACCCGCTATACCAAACGGATAAGGAGTTTCCAACCAAGGTCCGGACCGGGTGGGTATCCCCCTTGTTGTCGACCCGATTTTCGGGGCTTCAACATATTTGGCGCTAGAAGGAGGGCCTGAACATAGTGTCTATTGGAATGATTTTCAATCGTAACGTTTGAATCTGGATTGCTGCTCACAAACTTCCCATTTGGAGTGTCATCCATGTTCCTACCTCTTCCAACACTCCACCTGAAGTGGTAAGACTCTTGTCTCAGGTAAAATTCAATGGTAAGAATAATTGTTCTGCTTTTAATCATGCTCTTCAGTTTATTCAAAGAGTTTCAAGTTATGATATTCAAAGAATTGGTGAAGGCGTTTTATGCAGAATTTTTACTCTTACATTCACAGCGGAAGCTAGAAAATGGTGCAAAAACCTCCCAGTTGCATCGATTCACAGCTGGGACCAATTCGTCAAAACTTTCATTTTTGAATTTGATTGTTATGACTATGACCAGGTATATTATGAAATTGATTATCTACGGAAACAAGATGAATCTGTTAGGGATTTTAATGTGCGATTTCATCTTAATTGTCTCAAGTACGATCTTGAAAGTGAACTCATAGATGAAGAATCTTTAGATTATGTTGAACACTCCCTGCCTCCTATATCTGATCAAGCAGAAATTAGTTCGAGTTTTGTCTCATTTCTTTCTAATATGAACGATAATCCCAATTTGAATATGCAAATCGCTCATAATGAAGAAAGTCCCCAAAGCCTAGGAGTCATCTATACTCTAATACAAGAAGACAAAAGTGAGAACGCTCGAGGGAAGCCTGCCTTGGAACCATGAGATGACTTTGATACAAGGTCAGATAATATCGTTGCAAGTCAACAAATGCAGACGCCAAGGTTAGAACAACAAACTATTTCTCTTTAAAAAAGTATTAGTGCACAAAGGTATGATCTAAAACCCGATGTCTATGTTGAATCTGATGAATGAAAATATTTTCATGATGATATTTTTAAATGCGTTGTTTCAGAATCGCATTTTACTCTTTATCCTGATGTTTTTAGTGACGATAACTTTTCCCCTCTCAATATTAAAGATATCTCAAAAAACATAGAGAATTATTCAAATGAGTCATCGCTAGGTTTTCAGGATAAAAAGACAGTTATAGACCATCCTTTGATTATTTTCAAACAAGAATCACTTGACCTTCCTTGTCTGAAAATATATGACGAAAAAGAGAAATCTAGGGAAACCTGTAAAATCATTTATGATGGTTACTTTGCCAACGATGATGTTATTGATTTATGTCAAGTAACCCATCAAAACTCAGATAATGAGAGATATTCTAATTCAGAAATCATACCATTCAATCCTCATTTCAAAGCAAAACACCATTCGCTTGATTTTACTGACCAAGACAATATCCCAATCTATGATTCATATCATGTAGAACCCCCCATGCCTGTTCACAATCATAACTTGTCTTTTGATTCACAAGACCTGGCCAGTTCTTGTGAAAGCAGAATATTACGAGCCAATTCCAGTTGTGCTGTAACTTTATTTGTACAGATAATCATGTTTTTCTTTCTCATTTGCACTCATTTTGTACAAAATCGGATTGTGTTTTAAATTTTCAAACTTTTGATAGATTATTCTGGTATGTTGAACACCTTATCAAAAAACATGCAAAATACGAGCTACCATTTTGGAAATCCAAACTGTATCAAGGAATTCCAGAACTTCTTCTATTACAAGATCATCAATCCATAACAGAAATTCATCCTCATTTTTATGATCTGATAGATATCCAATTGGGAAGAAGTTTTCATGAGAAAGAAATTTCGGACAGAATTCCAACTGAAGTTATACATTCTTATTTTACATCCAACATTAACAGTCCAAGAAAATTTCCATTCTTAATACTAATGTTGGAAAGCTACATATGTGTAGGAATAAAAATGAGAAGGTGGCTTCACTGGAAATATCATTTCAACTAGTCAAATTTTTGTATATAGTTAGGATAGGAGTAGGAGTATTTTAGTTAGGTTATTAGATTTACTTTTAATAGTTGGTAGGCAAAATAAGAGAAGAGATCATCCCTATTCTCTACATAATCTTAGGGAATGTCTACCTCTCACTTCATTAAATATTTTTCTCCATAATAAAGTTTGCTTTGGTTAACAGCATTTGACGTTTACAACAGACACCTTTTTTCTCTATCAAGATTTTTCTCTATCAAGAAAATTGACTTCCTCCATGCTAAAGGAAATCGCAGCATTCAGGGAAACAATCTAAGAAAACAATATATCTCAAGAATAAGAGGTCTCATCACGAGCCGACTTATCATGATCACAGATATTATAACTTGCTGACTTTGCCAATACTGTCCACCAAAATAGGGCAACGACTCAAGATTGTTGCAATCAAAAGACAAGGGGTCTCATCACGAGCCAGCTTGTTCAGCAAAAGTGTAAACCAAGTGAATGACTGTGTCATAATTTGGCCACCAAACCAAGATATTGTTCTTTAGAGAATAAAAAGGAAAAAGTGTCAAAATGGGTTTTTCTCTGAAAGGTTGTAAACAAACTTAAGCAGGATAAAGGATCATTACTGGTTAATAGGTAACCCTATCGAGGCTATGGACGCCTGCTAGCAGCAGAGGCTCTACCTGCGACAAAGAAGCATATTTAAAAAGGACTGCTATACATGGAAGACTTTATTTTAATTTTTATTTAAGACCAAGTAAGGGCTGGTGTAAACGCAAGGACAAGCTAAGGATACAAGTAATTAAAATAGAAAGGGGTTGAAACGAAATATCATTGACAGTTTGAAGTATAATATGTTTTATCTTTCTATAATAAAGTTTAAGTTTTCTGAGAAAATTTTTGTTTTCAGAAGTTTGAAAAACGTCAATAGAAGATCAGAGATAACTGGTTCTCCCCAGTGAATCGCCCATTGTTTGTGGCCAGCAACAACCCCCCTTTTTCATTTAAGTATTGTCCAAAATACTAAATGAATGGGGAGCCTTAGTTTAATTTTTGAGAAAAATCAAGTTTTTCTTTCTTCAAAATAAGGTTACCATCGTAAGCTTAGAAAGGTCTTTTGAATATTTTTAACCTAAGTTTACGATAAGGTAAAGGTCTTTAAAAATTACGTTGCAAAAAGATAGGAAAAGCCTTCATTCCCCTATAATATTGGTATGCGCAAGGCCCTCGTGTTAAGCATAACATCACATCGCACTAAAGTAATGCTCATAAGGAAAAACCTCAAGGTCTACCGATCTGCGATAACACCGATCGCAAGGTCGCATATCGCAGAAATAAACTAGCAATATTTGGCAAACATTAAACTTTTGCGACCTGCGATGTTGCGACTTGCGATGTTGCGAATCACTTAATCACTTAATCACGAATCCTTCGGGCGCGCCATTAAAATAAAAGCCACTTACCATAATCTGACCCAAGATCATGCGCTTTTAATGATAGTAAAAGGATTAGTTTTCAATTATTAAATGAAATGAAGACGCGTGCTTTTGTAAGGAATTACTTCACGTAAAGTGGCATATTTGATATATCTGTTGCATTTAAAACTCTCCCATCACCTTTCTCAATCAGTCATTCCACTTCGCTCGTAATCTGCAGGAACGAGGAGTTAAGAAGAGTCAAAGCCGAACGCAGCAGCAGATGGGAAAGAAGCATAAGGCTCAAGGCTCCGAGGCGAAGGAAAAGACGAAGGAGATGGCGCCTCTGTATACAGACACTGCCTGCAACATGGACGCCAGAATTTCGACATGGGAAGGCATGTATAGGCTGCTGGAGGAAGAAAATCCTAGAGTAATGAAGGTGATACTGCCGCGGGCTCACAAAATTCTTCCGAGGCATCCTTAGAGGAGCTGGCATGTTCATTTCTTCACCGAATAGCAGCTAGACCCAAAATTTTACTGTATACAGATATGATCAAGTGGATACTTGACAATGCAGAGTTACACAACAGATTATTCAAGGTTCAAGGACATGGGCTCATAGGATCATTCGCCGCACAAGACTTAAAGCTTATGTATCATCTTCCTGAACCTCACACTACCTACAATGCACAATTTGTCAAGAAATTTGCAGTAGAGAACCCAAACCTGGCAGAGACCACTAGAGATTGGACCAGAAAAGAGGAGCCGATCAAAAAGGACAAAAACGGTATGTATAGCACTAGTTCCCTCACTTCTCCGTATTGTTTTGCTGCGGCCATGATTTGTAGACTATTTGGGATGCCGGACATCAATAAATTTTCGTCTGAATGGCTACCACTCATAGACGCTGCTACCAACGCCGATATCGTGGATTGGGCCAAGATATTTTCTGATAATCTATACACAGCTGTTATGAATTATTGGTCTAAAAAATCCTTTTCTCAAAGGGTGTATCCTCCTTTTTATCTGTCTGCGTATATTATGGATTCTATTTGCTATGTGTCTAAATTCCCCACTATGGGTTGGAAATGGACTACCCAGGACCCGTCACCTATCCATGTTTATCATAAGATGTTATGGGATTCCCAGTTCGTCTCGTACTTCTGTCATATTTGTCATAGGCTTATCTTACCCCTACATAGAATGATGTGTGATGAAGATGAAAAGAAAAGAGCAAGTGCACCCATAATAAACGAAGGTCATAAATAATTTCTCTTTAACAAATGGGACGATCAAATCAGGCAGGCAGAACAGGCAGCGGAGACAGCGTCCACACAGGCATACATTCTTATCGACTGTGTAAATGAGAATTTACATAGGGCCAACTTAATTGCAGAAACCACCCCGGGGTACCTACCAAATAAATCACGACTAGAGGCAAAATGGAAGCAGAAGGCGCAGGAAAAGCGAAAAGCGATCCAGGCATTGAACAGGTTAAATTGGGAGTGTTACTGGGCATACTTAGTCAAGCCACACAGTCAATGGATGACTGTGAAATGCATCATAAACTCAGCCGAGAAAGTAGTGCCAGCTCTCATAGATTCTGTTTTCGCAGACCAGCTCAGCGCAGAAGTCGGCCAACCGACTCTTCTCAAGTCCATGATGAACACTTGCAGTTTTAAGGACCAAATTCAGAAGTAGCTTATTTTTAGAAGTTTGTTGTTTATTTTTATTTAGATTAGAAAAAGGACGGTCATTTGAATACCGTATCCTTAAATTTTGTAAAAACACTATTATTAGAATTAGGAAGTAGTATTTTAACCCTTCCTAATTCTAATAATAGTGTTTTTGCAAAATTTAAGGATACGGTTTTCAAATGACCGTCCTTTTTCTAATCTAAATAAAAAGAAACAACAAACTTCTAAAAATAAGCTACTTCTGAATTTGGTCCTTAAAACTGCAAGTGTTCATCATGGACTTGAGAAGAGTCAGTTGGCCGACCTCTGCGCTGAGCTGGGTTGCGAAAACAGAATCTATGAGAGCTGGCACTACTTTCTCGGCTGAGTTTATGATGAATTTCAAAGTCATCCATTGACTGTGTGGCTTGACTAAGTATGCCCAGTAACATTCCCAATTTAACCTGTTCAATTCCTGGATCGCTTTTCCCTTTTCCTACACCTTCTGCTTCCATTCTGCCTCCAGTCGTGATTTATTTGGTAGGTACCCCGGGGTGGTTTTTGCGATTAAGTTGGCCCTGTGTAAATTCTCATTTACACAGTCTATAAGAATGTTTGCCTGTGTGGCCGCTGTCTCCGCTGCCTGTTCTGCCTGCCTGATTTGATCGTCCCATTTGTTAAAGAGCAATTCTTTATGACCTTCGTTTATTATGGGTGCACTTGCTCTTCCAGAGATTTGTCAAAAACTTGTCCTCGAAACATGCACTTCTGCACCCTCAGAGGAGGTTTTGATGAATGGATGGATCGAGATTTATTTTTATTTGCATTTGATGTCTGCTACTGATGTTGCACTTTTGTACTCTTAGTAGATGTTAGAACAAGTAGAGATAGATCGTTTTTGCTTGAAGTTTGTGAGAAGGATTAGTCATAAAGGTAATTTTATCTTTTGGCAATTTCTGCTTATATTCTTTAAGTGATTTACATTTTTCAGTTGTTTATATGTTATTGCATGAATGTATGGGATACCATTTGGCACTTCTGTACGGTGGAGTCATTTATTTGTGTTTGACATATGAATAGCTTATTATCCGATATGCTGTTCACAACTGTTTTGCCTAACTTCTTATGCAAAGTGGTTTATCTTAATTGATTTCTATTCTTATGATAGCTGAATGATCTTTATTACCAGTTATTGTTTGAAATCTCTTTAGATCGCATAATAGAAGATATACATCCCGGGTTAGCGTAGATTAGATGTGTTGTTCCTCATTAGATTACAATAGCATAGAGTTAGTTTAAAGAATTTGAATTAGATTAGCTTTAAAATACTCTTAGATCAGCATTATTCAACTCTACACACACACACACCCCCAGATCGGGAAACTGGTCCCGTTATCCCCAGTTGGACCCACTATACCAAACGGATAAGGAGCTGCCAACCAAGGTTCGGACCGGGTGGGTATCCCCCTTGTTGTCGACCCGATTCTCGCGGCTTCAACATATTTGGCGCTAGAAGGAGGGCCTGAACATAATGTCTGTTGGAATGATTTTCAATCGTAACGTTTGAATCTGGATGGCTGCTCACAAACTTCCAATTTGGAGTTGCATCCATGTTCCTACCTCTTCCAATACTCCACCTGAAGTGGTAAGACTCTTGTCTCAGGTAAAATCCAATGGTAAGAATAATTCTTCTACTTTTAATCATGCTCTTCAGTTTATTCAAAGATTTTCAAGTTATGATATTCAAAGAATTGATGAAGGCGTTTTATGCAGAATTTTTACTCTTACATTCACAGCGGAAGCTAGAAAATGGTGAAAAAACCTCCCAGTTGCATCGATTCACAGATGGGACCAATTTGTCAAAACTTTCATTTTTGAATTTGATTGTTATGACTATGACCAGGTATATGATGAAATTGATTATCTACGGAAACAAGATGAATCTGTTAGGGATTTTAATGTGCGATTTCATCTTAATTGTCTCAAGTACGATCTTGAAAGTGAACTCATAGATGAAGAATCTTTAGATTATGCTGAACACTCCCTGCCTCCTATATCTGATCAAGCAGAAATTAGTTCGATTTTTGTCTCATTTCTTTCTAATATGAACGATAATCCCAATTTGAATATGCAAATCGCTCATAATGAAGAAAGTCCCCAAAGCCTAGGAGTCATCTATACTCTAATACAAGAAGACAAAAGCGAGAACGCTGGAGGGAAGCCTGCCTTGGAACCAGGAGATGACCTTGATACAAGGCCAGATAATGTCGTTGCAAGTCAACAGATGCAGACGCCAAGGTTAGAACATCAAACTATTTCTCTTTCAAAAAGTATCAGTACACAAAGGTATGATCTAAAACCCGATGTCTATGTTGAATCTGATGAATGAAAATATTTTCATGATGATATTTTTAAATGCGTTGTTTCAGAATCGCATTTTACTCTTTATCCTGATGTTTTTAGTGACGATAACTTTTCCCCTCTCAATATTAAAGATATCTCAAAAAACATAGAGAATTATTCAAATGAGTCATCGCTAGGTTTTCAGGATAAAAAGACAGTTATAGACCATCCTTTGATTATTTTCAAACAAGAACCACTTGACCTTCCTTGTCTGAAAATATATGACGAAAAAGAGAAATCTAGGGAAACCTGTAAAATCATTTATGATGGTTACTTTTCCAACGATGTTGTTATTGATTTATCTCAAGTAACCCATCAAAACTCAGATAATGAGAGATATTCTAATTCGGAAATCATACCATTCAATCCTCATTTCAAAGCGAAAGACCATTCGCCTGATTTTACTGACCAATACAATATCCCGATCTATGATTCATATCATGAAGAACCCCCCATGCCTGTTCACAATCATAACTTGTCTTCTGATTCACAAGACCTGGCTAGTTCTTGTGAACAACAAAATATTACGAGCCAATCCCAGTTGTGTTGTAACTTTATTTGTACAGATAATCATGTTTTTCTTTCTCACTTGCACTCATTTTGTACAAAATCGGATTGTGTTTTAAATTTTCAAACTTTTGATGGATTATTCTGGTATGTTAAACACCTTATCAAAAAACATGCAAAAGACGAGCTACCATTTTGGAAAGCCAAACTGTATCAAGGAATTCCAAAACTTCTTCTATTACAAGATCATCAATCCATAACAAAAATTCATCCTCATTTTTATGATCCGATAGATATCCAGTTGGAAAGAAGTTTTCATGAGAAAGAAATTTCGGACAGAATTCCAACTGAAGTTATACATTCTTATTTTACATCCAACATTAACAGTCCAAGAAAATTTCCGTTCTTAATACTAATGTTGGAAAGCTACATACGTGTAGGAATAAAAATGAGAAGGTGGCTTCACTGGAAATATCATTTCAACTAGTCAAATTTTTGTATATAGTTAGGATAGGAGTAGGAGTATTTTAGTTAGGTTATTAGATTTACTTTTAATAGTTGGTAGGCAAAATAAGAGAAGAGATAATCCCTATTCTCTACATAATCTTAGGGAATGTCTACCTCTCACTTCATTAAATATTTTTCTCCATAATAAAGTTTGCTTTGGTTAACAGCATTTGACGTTTACAACAGACACCTTTTTTCTCTATCAAGATTTTGAACTTCTCCTTCTATGAATGACAAATATTTTTGGAAACTTGATCTTTATTATCAATAGAACTTTAATCCAGATATGATACTAGTTTCAACTCCAAATTTTTTGAAGAAAGCAATCTTAGTGAAGGAATTGTTTTACGTCAGTACAATGAAAGGCATCAATAAAAAAATAAGGGGTCCCTGTAGAAACAGCTATTTCCAAAGAAGCTCTATTATTGTCGTCCAAAACTTTCTTAAGGAAAGAAAATTGACTTCCTCCCTTCTAAAGGAAATCGCAACGTTTAGGGAAACAATCCAAGAAAACAATATATCTCAAAGAATAAGAGGTCTCATCACGAGCCGACTTATCATGATCACAGATATTATAACTTGCTGACTTTGCCAATACTGTCCACCAAAACAGGGCAACGACTCAAGATTGTTGCAATCAAAAGACAAGGGGTCTCATCACGAGCCAGCTTGTTCAGCAAAAGTGTAAACCAAGTGAATGACTGTGTCATAATTTGGCCACCAAACCAAGATATTGTTCTTTAGAGAATAAAAAGGAAAAAGTGTCAAAATGGGTTTTTCTCTGAAAGGTTGTAAACAAACTTAAGCAGGATAAAGGATCATTACTGGTTAATAGGTAACCCTATCGAGGCTATGGACGCCTGCTAGCAGCAGAGGCTCTACCTGCGACAAAGAAGCATATTTAAAAAGGACTGCTATACATGGAAGACTTTATTTTAATTTTTATTTAAGACCAAGTAAGGGCTGGTGTAAACGCAAGGACAAGCTAAGGATACAAGTAATTAAAATAGAAAGGGGTTGAAACGAAATATCATTGACAGTTTGAAGTATAATATGTTTTATCTTTCTATAATAAAGTTTAAGTTTTCTGAGAAAATTTTTGTTTTCAGAAGTTTGAAAAACGTCAATAGAAGATCAGAGATAACTGGTTCTCCCAAGTGAATCGCCAATTGTTGTGGCCAGCAACAACCCCCATTTTTAATTTAAGTATTGTCCAAAATACTAAATGAATGGGGAGCCTTAGTTTAGTTTTTGAGAAAAATCAAGTTTTTCTTTCTTCAAAATAAGGTTACCATCGTAAGCTTAGAAAGGTCTTTTGAATATTTTTAACCTAAGTTTACGATAAGGTAAAGGTCTTTAAAAATTATGTTGCAAAAAGATAGGAAATGCCTTCATTCCCCTATAATATTGGTATGCGCAAGGCCCCCGTGTTAAGCATAACATCACATCGCACTACAGTAATGCTCATAAGGAAAAACCTCAAGGTCTACCGATCTGCGATAACACCGATCGCAAGATCGCATATCGCAGAAATAAACTAGCAATATTTGGCAAACATTAAACTTTTGCGACCTGCGATGTTGCGACCTGCGATGTTGCAATCGCTGCGATGGTGCAATCTTCGATCTTGCGACCTGCGATGGCACGATTTGCGATGACACGATCTTCGATGCTACGTAAGCAAATCATGAATCACTTAATCACGAATCCTTCGGGCGCACCATTCAAAGAAAAGCCACTTACCATAATCTGACCCAAGATTATGCGCTTTTAATGATAGTAAATGGATTAGTTGTCAGTTATTAAATGAAATGAAGACGCGTGCTTTTGTAAGGAATTACTTCACGTAAAGTGGCATATTTGATATATCTGTTGCATTTAAAACTCTCCCATCACCTTTCTCAATCAAACATTCCACTTCGCTCGTAATCTGCAGGAATGAGGAGTTAAGAAGATTCAAAGCCGAACGCAGGAGCAGATGGGAAAGAAGCATAAGGCTCAAGGCTCCGAGGCGAAGGAAAAGATGAAGGAGATGGCGCCTCTGTATACAGACACTGCCTGCAACAGGGACACAAGAATTTCGACACGGGAAGGCATGTATAGGCTGCTGGAGGAAGAAAATCCTAGAGTAATGAAGGTTGATACTGCCGCGGGCTCACAAAATTCTTCCGAGGCATCCTTAGAGGAGCTGGCATGTTCATTTCTTCACCGAATAGCAGCTAGACCCAAAATTTTACCGTATACAGATATGATCAAGTGGATACTTGACAATGTAGAGTTACACAAAGACTATTCAAGGTTCAAGGACATGGGCTCATAGGTTCATTCGCCGCGCAAGACTTAAAGCTTATGTATCATCTTCCTGAACCTCACACTACCTACAATGCACAATTTGTCAAGAAATTTGCAGTAGAGAACCCAAACCTGGCAGAGACCACTAGAGATTGGACCAGAAAAGAGGAGCCGCTCAAAAAGGACAAAAACGGTATGTATAGCACTCGTTCCCTCACCTCTCCGTATTGTTTTGCTACGGCCATGATTTGTAGACTATTTGGGATGCCGGACATCAATAAATTTTCGTCTTAATGGCTACCACTCATAGACACTGCTACCAACACCGATATCGTGGATTGGGCCAAGATATTCTCTGATAATATATACACAGCTGTTATGAATTATCGGTCTAAAAAATCCTTGTCTCAAAGGGTCTATCCTCCTTTTTATCTGTCTGCGTATATTATGGATTCTATTTTCTATGTGTCTAAATTCCCCAATATGGGTTGGAAATGGACTACCCAGGACCCGTCACCTATCCATGTTTATCATAAGATGTTATTGGATTCCCAGTTCATCCCGTACTTCTGTCAGATTTGTCATAGGCTTATCTTACCCCTACATAGAATGATGTGTGATGAAGATGAAAATAAAAGAACAAGTGCACCCATCATAAACGAAGGTCATAAAGAATTGCTATTTAACAAATGGGACGATCAAATCAGGCAGGTAGAACAGGCAGCGAAGACAGCGGCCACGCAGGCAAACATTCTTATCGACTGTCTAAATGAGAATTTACACAGGGCCAACTTAATCGCACAAAACCACCCCGGGGTAACTACCAAATAAATCACGATTGGAGGCAGAATGGAAGCAGAAGGCGCAGGAAAAGGGAAAAGCGATCCAGGCATTGAACATGTTAAATTGGGAGTGTTACTGGGCATACTTAGTCAAGACACACAGTCAATGGATGACTGTGAAATGCATCATAAACTCAGCCGAGAAAGTAGTGACAGCTCTCATAGATTCTGTTTTCGCAGCCCAACTCAGCGCAGAAGTCGGCCAACCGACTCTTCTCAAGTCCATGATGAACACTTGCAGTTTTAAGGACCAACTTCAGAAGTAGCTTATTTTTAGAAGTTTGTTGTTTCTTTTTATTTAGATTAGAAAAAGGATAGTCATTTGAAAACCGTATCCTTAAATTTTGTAAAAACACTATTATTAGAATTAGGAAGTAGTATTTTAACCCTTCTCATGCATTTAGAGAAGGGTCCAGAGATTTGTCAAAAACTTGTCCTCGAAACATGCACTTCTGCACCCTCAGAGGAGGTTTTGATGAATGGATGGATTGAGATTTATTTTTATTTGCATTTGATGTCTGCTACTGATGTTGCACTTTTGTACTCTTAGTAGATGTTAGAACAAGTAGAGATAGCTCGTTTTTGCTTGAAGTTTGTGAGTAGGATTAGTCATAAATGGTACTTTTATCTCTTGGCAATTTTTGCTTATATTCTTTAAGTGATTTACAGTTTTCAGTTGTTTATATGTTATTGCATGAATGTATGGGTTACCATTTGGCACTTCTGTACGGTGGAGTCATTTATTTGTGTCTCACATATGAATAGCTTATTATCCGATATGCTGTTCACAACTGTTTTGCCTAACTTCTTATGCAAAGTGGTTTATCTTAATTGATTTCTATTCTTATGATAGCTGAATGATCTTTATTACCAGTTATTGTTTGAAATCTCTTTAGATCGCATAATAGAAGATATACATCCCGCGTTAGCGTAGATTAGATGTGTTGTTTCTCATTAGATTACAATAGCATAGAGTTAGTTTAAAGAATCTGAATTAGATTAGCTTTAAAA
>APFE030920087.1:0-12900 GCA_000404065.3 Pinus taeda | reverse complement strand
ACGCAGGAATTTCGACATGGGAAGGCATGTATAGGCTGCTGGAGGAAGAAAATCCTAGAGTAATGAAGGTTGATAGCGCCGCGGGCTCACAAAACTCTTCTGAGGCATCCTTAGAGGAGTTGGCATGTTCATTTCTTCACCGAATAGCAGCTAGACCCAAAATTTTACCGTATACAGATATGATCAAGTGGATACTTGACAATGCAGAGTTACACGACAGACAATTCAAGGTTCAAGGACATGGGCTCATAGGATCATTCACCGCGCAAGACTTAAAGCTTATGTATCATCTTCCTGAACCTCACACTACCTACAATGCACAATTTGTTAAGAAATTTGCAGTAGAGAACCCAAACCTGGCAGAGACCACTAGAGATTGTACCAGAAAAGAGGAGCCACTCAAAAAGGACAAAAACGGTATGTATAGCACTGGTTCCCTCACCTCTCCGTATTGTTTTGCTGCAACCATGCTTTGTAGACTATTTGGGATGCCGGACATCAATAAATTTTCGTCTTAATGGCTACCACTCATAGACGCTGCTACCAACGCCGATATCGTGGATTGGGCCAAGATATTCTCGGATAATCTATACACAGCTGTTATGAATTATCGGTCTAAAGAATCCTTGTCTCAAAGGGTCTATCCTCCTTTTTATCTGTCTCCGTATATTATGGATTCTATTTGCTATGTGTCTAAATTCCCCACTATGGGTTGGAAATGGACTACCCAGGACCCGTCACCTATCCATGTTTATCATAAGATGTTATGGGATTCCCAGTTCGTCCCGTACTTCTGTCAGATTTGTCATAGGCTTATCTTAACCCTACATAGAATGATGTGTGACGAAGATGAAAAGAAAAGAGCAAGTGCACCCATAATAAACGAAGGTCATAAAGAATTGCTCTTTAACAAATGGGACGATCAAATCAGGCAGGCAGAACAGGCAGTGGAGACAACGGCCACGCAGGCAAACATTCTTATCGACTGTGTAAATGAGAATTTACATAGGGCCAACTTAATTGCAAAAACCACCCCGTGGTACCTACCAAATAAATCACGACTGGAGGCAGAATGGAAGCAGAAGGCGCAGGAAAAGGGAAAAGCGATCCAGGCATTGAACAGGTTAAATTGGGAGTGTTACTGGGCATACTTAGTCAAGGCACACAGTCAATGGATGACTGTGAAATGCATCATAAACTCAGCCGAGAAAGTAGTGCCAGCTCTCATAGATTCTGTTTTCGCAGCCCAGCTCAGCGTAGAAGTCGGCCAACTGACTCTTCTCAAGTCCATGATGAACACTTGCAGTTTTAAGGACCAAATTCAGAAGTAGCTTATTTTTAGAAGTTTGTTGTTTCTTTTTATTTAGATTAGAAAAAGGACGATCATTTGAAAACCGTATCCTTAAATTTTGTAAAAACACTATTATTAGAATTAGGAAGTAGTATTTTAACCCTTCTCATGCATTTTGAGAAGGGTCCAGAGATTTGTCAAAAACTTGTCCTCGAAACATGCACTTCTGCACCCTCAGAGGAGGTTTTGATGAATGGATGGATCAAGATTTATTTTTATTTGCATTTGATGTCTGCTACTAATGTTGCACTTTTGTACTCTTAGTAGATGTTAGAACAAGTAGAGATAGATCATTTTTGCTTGAAGTTTGTGAGTAGGATTAGTCATAAATGGTACTTTTATCTCTTGGCAATTTCTGCTTATATTCTTTAAGTGATTTACAGTTTTCAGTTGTTTATATGTTATTGCATGAATGTATGGGTTACCACTTGGCACTTCTGTACGGTGGAGTCATTTATTTGTGTTTGACATATGAATAGCTTATTATCCGATATGTTTTTCACAACTGTTTTGCCTAACTTCTTATGCAAAGTGGTTTATCTTAATTGATTTCTATTCTTACGATAGCTGAATGATCTTTATTACCAGTTATTGTTTGAAACCTCTTTAGATCGCATAATAGAAGATATACATCCCGTGTTAGCATAGATTAGATGTGTTGTTTCTCATTAGATTACAATAGCATAGAGTTAGTTTAAATAATCTGAATTAGGTTAGCTTTAAAATACTCTTAGATCAGCATTATTCAACTCTACACACACACACACCCCCAGATTGGGAAACTGGTCCCGTTATCCCCAGTTGGACCTGCTATACGAAACGGATAAGGAGCTGCCAACCAAGGTCTAGACCGGGTGGGTATCCCCCTTGTTGTCGACCCGATTTTCGGGGCTTCAACATATTTGGCGCTAGAAGGAGGGCCTGAACATAGTGTCTGTTGGAATGATTTTCAATCGTAGCGTTTGAATTTGGATGGCTGCTCACAAACTTCCCATTTGGAGTTGCATCCATGTTCCTACCTCTTCCAACACTCCACTTGAAGTGGTAAGACTCTTGTCTCAGGTAAAATTCAATGGTAAGAATAATTCTTCTGCTTTTAATCATGCTCTTCAGTTTATTCAAAGAGTTTCAAGTTATGATATTCAAGGAATTGATGAAGGCGTTTTATGCAGAATTTTTACTCTTACATTCACAGCGGAAGCTAGAAAATGGTGCAAAAACCTCCCAGTTGCATCAATTCACAGCTGGGACCAATTCGTCAAAACTTTCATTTTTGAATTTGATTGTTATGACTATGACTAGGTATATGATGAAATTGATCATCTATGGAAACAAGATGAATCTGCTAGGGATTTTAATGTGCGATTTCATCTTAATTGTCTCAAGTACGATCTTGAAAGTGAACTCATAGATGAAGAATCTTTAGATTATGCTGAACACTCCCTGCCTCTTATATCTGATCAAGCAGAAATTAGTTCGAGTTTTGTCTCATTTCTTTCTAATATGAACGATAATCCCAATTTGAATATGCAAATCGCTCATAATGAAGAAAGTCCCCAAAGCCTAGGAGTCATCTATACTCTAATACAAGAAGACAAAAGCGAGAACACTGGAGGGAAGCCTGCCTTGGAACCAAGAGATGACTTTGATACAAGGTCAGATAATATCGTTGCAAGTCAACAAATGCAGACGCCAAGGTTAGAACATCAAACTATTTCTCTTTCAAAAAGTATCAGTACACAAAGGTATGATCTAAAACCCGATGTCTATGTTGAATCTGATGAACGAAAATCTTTTCATGATGATATTTTTAAATGCGTTGTTTCAGAATCATATTTTACTCTTTATCCTGATGTTTTTAGTAACGATAACTTTTCCCCTTTCAATATTAAAGATATCTCAAAAAACATAGAAAATTATTCAAATGAGTCATCGCTAGGTTTTCAGGATAAAAAGACAGTTATAGACCATCCTTTGATTATTTTCAAACAAGAACCACTTGACCTTCCTTGTCTGAAAATATATGACGAAAAAGAGAAATCTAGGGAAACCTGTAAAATCATTTATGATGGTTACTTTGCCAATGATGATGTTATTGATTTATCTCAAGTAACCCATCAAAACTCAGATAATGAGAGATATTATAATTCGGAAATCATACCATTCAATCCTTATTTCAAAGCGAAAGACCATTCGCCTGATTTTACTGACCAAGACAATATCCCGATCTATGATTCATATCATGAAGAACCCCCCATGCCTGTTCACAATCATAACTTGTCTTCTGATTCAAAAGACCTTGCCAGTTCCTGTGAACATAAAAATATTACGAGCCAATCCCAGTTGTGCTGTAACTTTATTTGTACAGATAATCATGTTTTTCTTTCTCACTTGCACTCATTTTGTACAAAATCGGATTGTGTTTTAAATTTTCAAACTTTTGATAGATTATTCTGGTATGTTGAAAACCTTATCAAAAAACATGCAAAAGACGAGCTACCATTTTGGAAAGCCAAACTGTATCAAGGAAGTCCAGAACTTCTTCTATTACAAGATCATCAATCCATAACAGAAATTCATCCTCATTTTTATGATCCGATAGATATCCAGTTGGAAAGAAGTTTTCATGAGAAAGAAATTTCGGACAGAATTCCAACTGAAGTTATACATTCTTATTTTACATCCAACATTGACAGTCCAAGAAAATTTCCGTTCATAATACTAATGTTGGAAAGCTACATACATGTAGGAATAAAAATGAGAAGGTGGCTTCACTGGAAATATCATTTCACCTAGTCAAATTTTTGTATATAGTTAGGATAGGAGTAGGAGTAGTTTAGTTAGGTTATTAAATTTACTTTTAATAGTTGGTAGGAAAAATAAGAGAAGAGATCATCCCTATTCTCTACATAATCTACATAAGAGAAAAGACTTCCTATTTGAGCTTAAGAGGAGAGATCACATACCTTTTTGGCCCCATTAGGGAGTGAGTGAAGCTTGTCAAAATAGAGGAGACTTCTTGTTGGACCCTGGAAGGAGCTTGTACAACGTCAAGGCAAAGGTTGTAAGGTTCTTTTCATTTGAATTAATACAATCAAGCTCATTTTTCTCAACAAGTATCTTATGCTATTTGTTTCATGGACTCCTTGACTTTCATGTTAAATATGTTTTATAATATTGGATATTCAGGTGCTATTTAATTGTTTGCCTTGTTTGTGCTTGCAGGGTTGCGACGAAAGGAAACTTACTTGGATCAAAGGAGTGAAGGCATCTCCGAACTTGCGTTGGACATGAGGTAGGCCCTTAAACACATTTGTTTGCCATTACTTATAAAGCGCATTTAGAGAAAGATAGTGTCTAGTTGGTTTGTTTGTCATTAGGTCTTAATTAGATTCTAGGAAGGTCTGTCTTGTCCGCAAGATCGACTAATTCCGCGTGACAAAATGGCGACTCCACTGGGGACTTGAGTGTTTTCCTCGTTTTTATTTGACTTGAGAAACTTGCCTTTTGGTTTCTGTTTTTGGCTTGTTGTGTGTGGCTTTGGGTAGATTTAGTTTATTTAGCTTTGTTTTTTCTTTTTCATTACTTTAGTTGAAGTCCGCGGCCTGCGCTTATATCACAGTGCGTACATGTACGCACTTGGTTTTTGTGCACAGAGCGTACCCGCACCTGGGTAAGCTCTGCACCTGCGTACCCTGCTAAATTTTTGAAAATTTTGACTTTTGCTCTTTCAGTTAGTTTTCTTTTGTTTTTCAAGTGGTTGTCCTCTGCCATGCCTGCATGTGACTAGTTGAAATCTTTACTTGGTTTAATTTCATTAGCATTAGGGTTTTAGGTGAAATTCCTAGAAGTTTTGCTTGTTGGGTTTGTTTTTTGATTTGGTTGTGTAGTGGCTCTGAGCTTAGAGGCTGTAGGGACTTCAGATCACCTTAGTGTCTACCAGTCTTCTTGAGAGTCTGACCATTTATGAAATCTCCCCTTGTTGAGGAATCCACTTTGAGTTTTCTCTTTACAAAGCTTCGAAAGGCTTGTGATTGAAAGTTTGGATTTTCATTTTAAAAAGGAAAACAAAATTTGTTGTTCTTGACTTATTTGTGATTCTGGACAAATTAGTCCTTGGTTTGCTTGTGACCAAGTAAAACATCCTCAAAAAGACTTTTTGTGAGCTTTTTACTTCAAGTAGGTTTTCTTAGTTTGTAGATCTTAAGTTTGCTTTATTCAATAGTTTTCTCAAAGATTTGCTTAGGTTGTAGTTTTAAATGTTTTTTAACAAAAAATGAAAGATCTCTTTTGAAAAAGTTTGTTCTTAGTAGAATTTGAGTTTTTGAATGAAAAAAGAAATTCTTGTGGGAATAATTAGTTGTCTCGTTTTTGAGTGCATTGAAATGAATACTCTTCTTTTGATTTGATCGTTAAGAAATATTTGTGTTTTTAAATATTTGCATCTTCCAACTCTTTCCTAGCTAGAACTTCATTGAAGAGAAAAGATTAGTTAATCATCTTAAGTGCATTTTTGTAGTGATTTTGAGTCGAGTCTTTACACCACAAGTTTCATCTCCATCACCTCTTGACATAATCAAAAACCACTAAAAATCACTCTTAAAATAAAACCAATCTAGCAAATTTTTTGTTTCTAGGGCTCTGATACACCAATATAGCTTAGGCTAGTATCTTGGAGTAGGGAGTAATTAACTCTCCAAGATAGTAAAACAAATAAATAGCTTTATCTTGCAGTAGGAGAAATCCAATTGTTACATCTATGCTCTGGGAAAGCTCCTCTTAAAGGAGAAGCACGAGATCGTGTCCAAACCAGTGTGGGAATCAATCCTTCCTCATTGGGAACGACGCCAGATATTCACGTATTACAAACGGTAAACCTCAGATTAACCATTGTTGAGGAGCCTTGGGTCACTTGTTGGTAAACCTCAGTTTATGTCGAGGAGCCTTCAAGGGGATTGAGCTTGCTACTCTGTCCTTGCGTGCGTATCGGATCATAGACTATTCCCCCAGGTATATTTGTTTCTATTGGTAACCTTAGTGACCATATTCTCTAGGATTCTTCCTAAGGTGACGGTGGCTGGAAGATCCCACTGTACCTCGAGCAAACGTCGACTAGACTCACTTGGATTTTCTGGGGGGTTCTCTTCACTCGAGACGGTTAAGTGGAGAAACTTGGTCCAGTCTATTCATTAAGCAGGTTGTCAGGGTAACTGTTCCAACCACTATTTCTGTATCGAACTCTGTGACGTTTGATTTCATCACCAACTAGTGTTTTCAGTCCGGAAAGTTACTATTTGTGTGTGTTTGATCTCTTAGATTCTTTAGGCATGTGACTCAATTTGTTTGGTTCTTTAGAGACTTTAGGTGATTTTCATTGATATTTTACTTTGTTTTCATGTGAAGTAGTTAAAAGTCTTTAACTGTGGCTGAATTACCGAGACATTCCCGTAGACTTCGGGGCCAATCACCTGAGTTTGTTAATGTGGCTGATTTACTGAGGACTTCTTGTAGACTTCAAGGTCAACCTCCTAAAGAAATACCAGTCACTTTGAAGGCTTACGAATCCTCATATCTCCTAGTAGCGGTAGAAGTGGGTCACCTGAAGAAGGAGAACCTTCTTTGGTAGAATATTCTGATTCTCAACCGTTAGTAATTTTAGAAGTTACTAGTAGCATTGCGTCTACTAGTGATATAGGTGAAGAACCTGACGTATCTGAACCCGAATCTGAAGTTGCTCCTACTCCCGTATCAGATTTTGTTTCTCTGACTCCTAGTGGTCCTAGTTCTCCTGGGGTAGAAACTGTAATTACCCAAGATCTTCCACTAGACTCAAAGCGATCGAAGAGCTTGCTATTGCGGATATCGAAGAAAGCTTCCCTTTTCTGGACAATCGACCTATTTTAGAGTTTAGGGAGCGTGAATCAATTTTTTATAGTCCACCTAGGAGCACTGATTGGTACCGTTCACTAACCAATCTTTTGGAAAATCCGGGACTTAGTTTTACACCACTTCGCATTTTCTATCACCCTTCACCTAGAGATCATTATCCTGCATTGAATATGTCTAGTCCGTCATCCATGTATTCCCAATCTCCGGAAGCCTATTTGTATGGCGGTCCTTCTGTTCCTGCTAGGTATCAGTCCATTTCTAGTACTTTTTTGGGAGCGTCTCCTCATCCTATCGAACAAAAGTTGTTAAATGGAAGTAGTGGTACTAAACCGTTGAGTGCAGAAGAAATTCTGATGATGTCAGGTAAACCTCAAGGTGGCCAATTACCGCCTGGGGGGAAACCTCAAGGTACTCAGCATGTGCCTGGGGTGCAACCTCAGGGTACCCAATATATGCCTGGGGGGCAGCCTTAAGGTACTCAATTTGCGCCTGGGGGACAACCTCAAGGACAGTACATACCTACGGGACAGTACACTCCTCAAGGTCAACCCCAGACTCAATATGTACCCCAAGGTCAACCTTAGTATCAGTATGTACTCCAACGTCAACCTCAGTATCAGTATGCACCCCAAAATCAATCTTAATATCAGTATGTACCTCAAGGTCAACCCCAGTATTAGTACGTGCCTCAGGGTTATCAACCCCAAGGTCAGTACCCATCTCAAGGTTACCAACCGCCTTCTGGTCAACTGTATTATCAGCCTTACCCTCAACTCGGTTATGGTCCTCAGTATCCGCAAGGTCCATACCCCAGAACGAATTTGGTGTGGGATCCATCTCAAAATCAGCAGGTCTTGCAACCGAATGTGCAGTCGTCATCTCAACCTGGACAACCTTTGGTCGCTGGTCCATCTCAGCAACCCGTCCAGTCCACTGTTCAAACTTCTGCACCTTCTGTAGTTTCTCAGGCTGGGCCTAGTACACCTCGTACTCCGCCTCAAACATCTGCTGCAACTACTGCAACATCTACTCCATCTACCCTACCTTCTTCTGGAGTATCAGCAGCTCCGGTTTCTACTGTTCCTGTATTTTCTCCTCAGACCTCTTTACCTCAGTCTGGATCTATGGTCCAGACTTCGATTCAGATGCCTGTAGGAAGTGCGGTTGTTACCTCTCAACCTCAATTTAATCAACCTCCACACCAAGGACAGTATCAACCTCAATATGGTCCTGCTACGCAGAAACCAACCTATCAGTATCAATCGTACCCTGGGTATACATATCATCAACCTCAGCAACCCCAATATGGTCCGGTTAATCCTGATTTTCCAGAAGGTCAAAATATCCCAAATACGATTCCCATTCCTAGTTATCCTCGATATCCTCCTCTTGGCGCTGGTTTGCAGACCCCAAGTTTCAGAAAACCTAATCGTCAGTTACCATTCATTGCAACTTTGGACTTACCTGACTTGACGCGTCTTACGAACGATCCAATCAATTATCTTTCATATTGGCTGCCAATGCCGCATAAGTTGCCCAGTGATATTCCGAAATTCGAAGGTAAACCTAGAGAGGACCCATTGAACCATGTGATGACTTATCATCTCTGGTGTGCATCCAAATCCATTTCTGATGATTCTATTCGTTTACATTTGTTTCAGCGGACTCTAATTGGTCTTGCAGCGAAATGGTATATCGAATTACTGCGAGCCACTTTTTATGATTTTATTCAGTTAGCTACCTTGTTTTTAACTCATTTTCAGTTGCCAGTCAGATATGACAATGGCACGGAGCTATTAACTTCATTAAAGCAATCGACGTCCACTTACATCTCCGACCATATCCATGAATGGAGACGTCGACGACGTTTACTGAAGGTTTATATCCGAGAACAAATCTTAGCTGAGTGGTTTGTAAAACCCTTGTTGCCTAAGATCACTGAAGATGTAGCTAAAGCCGGAGTAGTTACTGAAGAGCAAGTCATTGCTCAAGCGCAGTACCTTGACTTAGTTTACACTCAGTCGGGTACGTTACACGAGAAGATCCCCAACCTACCTAATCAAAATCAAATCGCTGCTGCTCCTTCAGGGTCTCATGCCGCTGATGGTATGATTGGCACGGTAAATACTAAAAGTAAGAAGAAATCTTCTAAGAATTCTTCTCCTATAATAACCTTGCTAGATTCCCCGACGGGAGAGTCTTCCGCGGACCTTTCCGCCGATATTCACGTTGTAGAATATTCTACATCTAAACCTAAAAATGGTGGTAAGAAGAAAGGGAAGAAGAAGAATAAAGAGAAAAATCCAAAAGAGAAACCTGAAAAAGTGGAACCGTCTGAAGAAAAGCGCAAACCTCGTTATCCGTGTCTCATTTGTGATGAAGACCATTATACGAGAGATTGCCCTCATCGGGTGGAGGTTGCAAAAATCATCAAAGGTTCCCAAACTCTTGCTATCTTGAAGGATCCTTTTCCAACTCAAGATAGTAAGATGATAGGTTCATCCTCTAGTGCCAATGAAGAACCAATCTTGATGATGTCTCATGTAAGGATTGCGACTCGATCGCAAAATTATGGCAGTAAAAGTCCTATTGATGGCAAAGAAGCAGAATCTGCTCATTCAAATCCATCAACCTCAGCTCCCGGTTCCGATCCACTACAGATCGAGAAACCTAACCCGGACTTAGTAATCAAACCGCCCACAAAGGGTGTACTTCGAAGGTCTGCTTTCAATTCCACATGCGAGAGCAGCTCAGAATTACAACATTGTTTGAGGATTTAGCTGTTTCACCCTCAGACAATGTCGGCTTGGAAGTGCGTGCAATCATGTCTGGCGCAGCGCAAATTACTTTGTCGGCTATAGGAGCTGTTGACACCAAGACCCAACCTAATAATTCTTCGTCTAGGAAATGTGACCGGTCTCCCCATAAATGGCTGTCCAGATTCCAGTGATAGTAAAAAACAGACCTGTTCATAGGACTGTGATTGATGAGGGAGCTTCCACGTGCATTATGTCGATACAGTGTTGGAGATCGCTTGGTTCTCCTTCACTCAATCAATCCCCGACAATCCTTAAGGCCTTTGATGGCTGTGGGTTTCATCCTTTCGGCATTTTATAGGATCTACCTATAGGGGTTGAAGGAAAAACCATTAATCTAGATGTGAAGGTGGTTGATGCCCCTCTAGATTACAACCTTCTCTTGGGTCGTAGTTTGTCTTACACTATGACAGTTGTTGTCAGATCTGTCTTTCGTCTTATCAAGTTCCCTCATAATGGAAAGATCATAGCTATAGACCAATTGTCATACTTTTCACCTGACCCAGCCTCTGCTGAGAGTATTCAGCACATTGGCAAAGCGACGATCCCTTATAGGGATGTTGGTGTAGGGTTAGTTAAAGATTCCGGTTTACTGGGCACTTTTCCTTTCCCTCCTATCAACGCATCGTCTTCTACTGCAACATTATGATTTCATCAGGAACCATCGTTAATGATGATCCTTGGATCATTCCTTCTGAAACTGAGTTAGACTCATTTGGTACTCTTGTGCCTTTGAGTCCGTATGAATTTGCATATCAGACTGTGCAGTCGTTTTCTGACCCAATATCAACCCAAATCGACTTAATGAATGAAGTCCATGAAGACTCATTTTCAACATCAACCTTAGAATTAGAAACGTTTTCCAAACTTTCTCAATCAGATGAGAAAATTTGTGTTATCCTATGTGTCGATTAGTTACCATGGGAAGATCTACATCACAGATCTTCCTTTTTACCCGAGGGCGATCGTTTTGAAAATGATTTCTCATCAATCTTTACAACTGAATATGTTAAGGATGCTCAGAATCCAATGAAACATCATGACTCTGAGTTAAATTTGGGAAATATTTCTAAAACTATTCCCCTTGACATTTTAGTTAAGCCTGGAATTATTGAAAACGTTCATATATGTGCCTCTTGTGTGGACGATGAAATCAAAACATACAAGGCCCTATTTCAAGAATTATGTGACATGTTTGCCTGGTCCTATGAGGAAATGCCAGGAATAGATCCAACGATTTTAATTCATGAAATTAAAACCTACCCGGATGCTAAACCCATTCGGCAACGTTTGCGTCAGATTCACCCGAGAAAAGCTGCTGCAATTAAAGCAGAGGTTGAAATTTTTTTGAAAAAAGGTTTCATTTATCCAATCCCGTTAACGGATTGGGTATCGAATATTGTTCCTGTGAACAAAAAGCAAGGGACAATAAGAATCTGTATCGACTATAGGGATGTTAATCGAGCATGTCCAAAAGACAATTACCCTACACCCTATATCGATCAAATTATTGATGATTGTGCCAGCAGTGAAATTTTCTCCTTTATGGATGGCTTTTCAGGTACAATCAAATCAATATTCTGCTGCCGATCAACCAAATGACATTCATTTTCCATGGGGAATTTTCTTATTGCAAATTACCTTTTGGCCTTAAGAACGTCGGCGCAACTTTTCAAAGGGCTATGTCTTACGCTTTTCATGATATAAAACACATTGTGCAACCTTATCTCGATGACTTCCCTGCTCATTCCTTACATAGAGTTGATCACCTTATCCATTTATGAGCAATCTTCATGAGGTGTAGGCATTATCGGATTCAGTTGAATCCCCACAAGTGCATGTTTTGCATTGAAACAGGTCGATTACTGGGATTTGTAGTTTCGAAAGCCGGCATTCGTGTCGGTCCTTCGAAGGTCGAAGCTATCATCAACTTGCCTCCTCCTTCGAGTCTTCGCCAACTACAAAGTTTTCAAGGGAAAGCAAACTTTTTACGTCGATTTATCCCTAACTACGCCGAGATTACCAAGGGTTTTACCTGGTTGTTGAAACAAAATGCTTCATTCCTTTGGGATGAGATAGCTCAGAAATCTTTTGATGCGTTAAAACACGCGTTGACCCATGCACCGCTGTTGCATCCTCCCAACTACAACCAGGACTACTACTTGTATCTCGTCGCTTCCTATTCCACCATTGGAATGGTGTTAGTTTAGGAAGATGAATTTGGTATGGAACATGTGATATATTACCTTAGTCGCACGTTGAATCCAACTGAGCTAAAATACTGACATGTGGAGAAATTGGCATTGGCAACTGTTGAAGTTGTCCAACGATTTCATCATTACATCTTATTACGCAAAACTACAGTCATTTCTGATTGCAACCCCATGATTTATATTTTGACCAAACAGTTGCTGGGGGGCAAGTACTCCAAATGGATTGTCATCTTGTAGGAGTTTGATTTGGAATTTTAAAAGTCCAAGTCAAAGAAATCTTTAGTTTTCGCGGAACTTATGTGTGACTTCCTTCGTGTTGATTCAGAAACTGTGGCGGAGGAGCCCATTGCGGACGAATCCTTGTTTTTGATCAACATTTTAGATCCGTGGTATGTAGATATCATCACTTATCTCCAAACCCAAACCTTTCAGCCTGATATTTCACGATCCGACCGTCAGAAAGTCCGATTCCAATCCCAGCAATTCAAAATTATTGGAGATACTCTTTATCGCATGGGGGCAGACTCTATTTTTCGACGTTGTTTGACTCATGAGGAAGCCGAAAGGGTCTTAAATGACTGTCACTTTGGAGCATGTGGCGGTCATATGTCTGGGTATGCCACTGCCCAAA